>JADRCD010195839.1:0-16039 GCA_019843815.1 Montemys delectorum | reverse complement strand
CCCCCCCCCCCCCCCCCCCCCCCCGCCCCCCACTGCATCTCCACCCACTGCTGCTGCCATTGTTGGTAGACTAAAGAGACTGGTTTCTCTGGGTCCACAAAGGACCAGGATTCACCATAGTATTTGTTAACAGGCATTTAAAAATGCAAATTTTATTATTGTTTTGTGTTTTTTGTTTGGTTTTGGTTTTTTAAGTAGTCACTTTTCCTAAGACCCATTCTCATTATTCTCTTGAGTACATTTTAATGAAATGTTATTTTAAATTTATAATTGGGGTGGGCATGTACTGTGGTTTGTGTACAGAATCCAGTCTTTCCTTCCATCCTGCAATCCCAGGAGTTCTGGGATTGAACTTTTGGTTTGTCAGGCTTGTGTGGCAAGCAGTTTTATGTGAGCACTAGCAGATTTTTTGTTTTTATTTCAAATGTACTAGGCAAAAAAAAGCTTATGTTTCCTCTCTTATATTGTAAAATTGTAAGAATCTAGGTGCCCTGAACTTTGCAAGTCTCTAGAAGTAGCAGGGCTTAGAACGTTCTCATGGATAGGATCCTCTGATCTTTCTGTCCACCCCAGAAACCCATGATGGTCATGATGAGGTTGTGCCATGCACCCTCTAGGCAGGAGTGAGGAAAGACTTGCTTTTTGTCTTCCTTTTAATTGTTCTTCCCTCCCTCCCTTTCCTTTCTTTTGGGGCGTGGGGCATTGGGGGTGTTGAGGGGATGTACTAGGGACGAAGTCTCAGTTCACACTGTACTAGGTATGGCTTGACACATTGCCAAGATTCTCACTGACTTCAGTATGTGACACAGAACTGCAGCCGTTTTTCTTCTAAGCCTGGCTGGTTCATTCTAAAAGAGGTTTGTGTTGGTAGGAAAAACATACTAAATGACTTACAAATCTGCTAACTCATTCACCTGTAAATTTGAATCCAACCTATGATTCTCTAAGATAAATAAAGAGTGATTAACACGCCTACCATTTGCCAGTCACTGACTGGGTACTAGAAATTGTCCTTAAGCAACTTAACCACCTAGTCACGGGCCTGGTGGGGAAGGCTGAGAGGTTTGTGAGTCATGAAACATTCTGGAGGAGACATTTAAGCCTGGGTTTTAAAAAAAGAATTGCTGACAGTTTAGAGGGAAAAACTTCCAGATGAAGAACTCATGTGAACAAAGGCTTGAAACCAGTGTTGGGTATGGAGGTGCATGCTTCTAATCCTAGCCCTTGAGAGGCTGAGGCAGGAGGATTTCTCTGAGTTCACTATCAGCCTAGCAAAGAAAGAAGCAGTGGAAGCAGGCAGAGGTTACATAGGCTTTGATCCCAGCACTTGAAGCAGAGACAAGTTTGAGGCCAGCCTGGTCTACAGCGTGAGTTCCAGAACAGCCAAGGGCACACAGAGAAAGCCGGTCTCAAAAAATCAAAAAGAAAAAAATAAGAGAGACAGTGGGAAGGAGAAACCAGTTCAAAACCTAGATGGTTTTATTCATTTTTCTTAAATATTTATTTATTTTTCTATGTGTATGAGTACACTGTAGCTGTACAGATGGCCATGAGCCATCATGTGGCTGCTGGGAATTGAACTCAGGACAGCCCCAGCCCCGTTCGCTCCGGCCCCTGCTCTCTCCGGCATAATACATTGTAGCTGTCTTCAGACACACCAGAAGAGGGTGTCAGATCTCATTAAGGGTGGTTGTGAACCACTATGTGGTTGCTGGGATCCGAACTCAGGATGGCTCAGCCCAAGATGGGCTGAGCCATCTTGCCAGCCCCAGTTTTACTCATTTTAAGGAGTACTTCTGTATAGGATATAGAAGAATCTCATGGACTCCAACTCACAAGCATGGATCTCTAGGCTAGTGTGTCTTAGGGCTTCTCTGCTGCTCCTGCATACATGCTGCTTCCCCTCACCCCCATCTGGGAATTACTTGGTTGTCATCTAGGAAAAATATGGGTAAAATACCAAGAAATGGACCTCCAGTACTGAGAAATTTCTTGCCTGTTAACTACTCTGTTTCCAGGCAATAACAGCAAATAACGCAGCCCAATTCCACATGGGGAAGACGCGCCTGTTTCTAGTATAGGTAGGATGAACTGGGAGAGGTAAGACAACTACAATTTCCAGCCTGATGCTGAAGACCGAGACAGGGGGATGGCAAATTTAAGGGTAGCTTGGTTTACAGAATAAGTTTAAGTCTAGCTTGGACAGCTTAGTGAAGGATAAATAAATAAGAAAAAGTTCAAAATGTGGGCTTCATCTAATAACTGAAACATGCTCTAGAAAAACCTCCAAGGTACTAATGTGAGAGAAAATACAAATGCTGTGTAAATTAATCCAAAAAGGACCAGAGTCTTTGTGGTTTCCCCCAGCTGATACTCCCCTTCCACTATCGGAAATGCTTTCCCCCCCCTTAATAAACTAAATTTATTTCTAACCATTGAAAGAGAAAGCAAAAACTCACTACCAAAAAGGACAGAGAATGTGTCTAGTGATAAAAGACTTGTCCCCATGATCCTGGGTTCAGTCCCCAGTACTTTAAAAAGGACAACAAATCAAAAAGCTGTAATTTAGGAAGGCAGGTCCAAGGTCAAGGTCACCCTGGTCTACACAGCAAGTTCCAGTACTGCCAGGGCTATATGGAGAAATCCTGTCTCACAAAAATCAGTTACAGAGGGGAAAACAAAACAAGCAAAATAGAAACCAGTATGGTGGGTATACGGGCTGGGGCAGGGGGTTGCTGGAAATTTGAGCGTACTTTTCCAAGCAGGGAGTACCAATACTGAAAGGATTATGGGACAGCCTTAGGAAGGGATTAATAAAATGAACTCTTTTTCAGACATTCTCTAGTGAAACTCTGGCAACATTTGGCTTCTATCCTCCAGGAGTGCCTAGTAAGGTTACCCCTGAGACAAAGAGGAAGCCCTCTGTGAATAGTCACATCTGGATGGGCAGCAGCAGTTCATGCTTATGTGAACA
Organism: Montemys delectorum; assembly: GCA_019843815.1. Taxonomy (NCBI): domain Eukaryota; kingdom Metazoa; phylum Chordata; class Mammalia; order Rodentia; family Muridae; genus Montemys; species Montemys delectorum. The sequence continues at coordinate 13,065 of JADRCD010195839.1, read as the reverse complement.
GATGGGGATGCTACTGTTCACATGCAAATGAGAAGATTTCATCAAGTGTCTGTGCTGTTTGCCTGTGCTAGTGAGAAATATTTAGTGGCAGCTCGAGTCAGTGGCAGCACGACTCAATTGGTGAGACCTTCCTTTAGCTTCACAGAACAGAAGTATTAAGTCTGTGTCACAGTTCAACTAAAACTATTTGTGTTTGAAACTAGGACTGCATATGGCTCAAATAAATACACACACACAGAAAATGTTCTGCATTAGAAAACCCCCTGGCAAGATCTGGCTCCTCCTGTGTAAACATAACACTATATCCCAGGCATAGCTTTGTAGTATATAACAGTTTTGATAAAGGAACTTGAAAGGCTTCGACTCTCAAGACCTAAAGAATAGTGCAGTGGGTTTCAGGGATGTTTGTTTCTTACTTCTGTACCCCTGGAGGCCTGCAACCTAGAATTCTAGCAAGAAGGCGGCGGCAGCAACAACAGCAGGATGGGAAGCGGGGTGTCAGTCCTCCAGGTTTGTCTTCTGGCTTCCACATGTACACCTCGGTGCCCCCTGCCATACACACAATAAATAAATAAATGGTATTTTTATTTAAAGGATAGGAAAAGGGAAGCCTAACAAAAGCCGAGGTATAAACTTTGTTTTTCTGCCCATTCCCAGCATCGAGTAGTCTGCCTGTGGTGCTTCTGACACATGGTCTACTCCACACTCAGCAGAAGCAGCTGTTGACCTGATTCACCCACAGTAGCAGCCAGTTTCAGGGATGCCCACCTACCCCTGCCATCACCAGTAATAGAATTGTGGGTATCTATAAACTGCTTTTCTTTTTTGTTTTGTTTTGTTTTTGTTTTTGTTTTCAGCACAGGGTTTCTCTGTGTATCCCTGGCCGTCCTGGAACTCACTCTGTAGACCAGGCTGGTCTCAAACTCAGAAATCCGTCTCCCTCTGCTTCCCAAATGATGGGATTAAAGGCATGCACTACCACAGCTGGGCTAAACTGCTTTTCTTGGTAGTCCCACTTCGGCCTAGCAGCAGGGGAAAACCAAATAGAAACCTGTCCTCCCTGCCCCCCAACCCCGCACTTAGCCTGAGAAAAGTTCAGGACATGCATTCTCCTTCCCATTACCTAACTCCTACCATGTGATACCCAGTGATCCAGGGGATTGCTTTCAGTTCTTCAAGGCAGGACCAACATGCACTGAGAGCCTTAGTATGGCCAGAAGAACATAGTAGGTCAGAATTTATAGTGCTAGGGCTCTGAATACTAAATTTCACTTGGATTACAGCCAGAATCTACAAGCTAAACATAAAAGGGTGATTGTCTACTACAGTACAATATTAGAATTTCAAAGCAGACATCAAAAAATTTGCTTTGGGATGGGGTCATCCTTTTGGAGACAGGGGAGGAATATAGAACAGTCAGAGGGTAGACCAGGAGGAGGATAAAGTCTGGACTGTAAAAGAAGAATAAATTAAAAATAAATAAAAGTTTGCTGCAAGTTTTCTTGAAGAAAGCAAAAATGAGGGCTGAGTAAGATATCTGACTTAGTAGATAACAATACTTGCTGGCAACCTAAGTTCAATCCCTGGCACCTACATGATAGAAGGAGAGAGCTAAGTGCTACAGGTCATCCTGTGACTTCCACAGGCACATAGTGGTATACATGAGCTTATATATTTGCATCCTACCCCTATATGCAGTAGCAATTTTTTAAAAGTCATAAATTATTTTTAAAAACACTTTACTACATGCATTGATTGATTGATTGATTATTGATTGTGTGGGGGGAAAGGTAATCAGAGGACATTTTAGTAGGACTTCTAGCATGTGCTTCCTGGGGATTCAGGTTATCAGGTGTAAGGGCATGTGATTTCATTTTAAGCCATCTTACTGACCCCTAAAATGCTTTTAAATTAAAAAAAAATAAAATGAAAACTTAGGAAATTCCCAGAAAGAAATAGAAGTTTTTTTTTAAAATAATATTTATCTATTTTATGGATATAAGTACACTGTAGCTGTCTTCAGACACACCAGAAGAGGGCATTAGACCCCATTACAGATGGTTGTGAGCCATCATGTGGTTGCTGGGAATAGAACTCAGGACCTCTGGGAGAGCAGCCAGTGCTCTTAACTGCAGAACCATCCCTCCAGCTGGAAGTTAGTTGTTTTTTGTTTTGTTTTGTTTTATTTCCAAGACAGGGTTTCTCCATGTAGCCCTGGCTGTTCTGGAACTCACTCTGTAGACCAGAAGCTCAGAAATCCGCCTGCCTCTGCCTCCGCCTCCCAGGTGCTGGGATTAAAGGCGTGCACCACCACTGCCTAGCTCCGAAATTATTTTTTAAAAGACCAAATGTTAATTGTAGATGTTATAAAAGAGAGAGAGGCATCAGAAGTAAGACCTGTCAGCTTAGCAGTATATATATCCCTGATATCCCAGGTGTCAGAGGCAGGAGTTCGCCTCCAGTTCATCCTGCTGCAACACAGTGAGTTCAAGGACAACCTGGTCTACAGAGCTATAAAACCAAATCCAAAACCCTAAAACAGTAAAAATGGGATAGAACCAGTGAATCAGAGATGAGATCAGCTCAGTGCATCTCATCCTTATGGGGATTAGTGAGTCCCATCTTATGGGATTAGTGAATTTGCCAAATGAATGGAAAGTATTCAGTTCAATCATTTCAATAATAGCAAAAGAAAAAATGTGATTTTCAGAAGGACAGGGACAATAAGGGAAAACCCAAGCATTGCTACTACCTTCAGAGTCTCTAGAGAGGAGAAAGGATGCATGGCACAGTGGCTGTTCAAAGATATCATCATCTAGTATACCAAATTTGGCAAAAGACAGTAGCAAAAAGATTGAAGTGGCCAGTGGTTGTAGTCGCACGCTTTTAATCCCAGCACTTGGCAGGCAGAGGTTGTTGGGTCTCCATGAGTTCAAGTACTTCCTGGTTTACATAGTGAGTTCCAGAACAGCTAGGGCTACACAAAGAAAACCTGCCTAGCCGGGCGTGGTGGCACGCCTTTAGTCCCAGCACTTGGGAAGCAGAGGCAGGCGGATTTCTGAGTTCGAGGCCAGCCTAGTCTACAGAGTGAGCTCCAGGACAGCCAGGGCTATACAGAGAAACTCTGTCTCGAAAAAAAAAAAAAAAAAAAAAAAGCCCTGCCTCAAAAAAATAAAAATGAAATAAAAAATTAAAAATAGGCCTGGAGAGATGGCTCAGAGGTTGAGAGCACTGACTGCTCTTCCAAAGGTCCTGAGTTCAAATCCCAGCAATGATATGGTCGCTTACAACCATCTGTAATGGGATCTGATGCCTTCTTCTAGGGTGTCTGAAGACAGCAACAGTGTACTCATATTTAAAATAAGTAAATAAAATATAAATAAATAAAATAAGTAAAAGATTCAGGAAACTGAACAAATTCTAAATGTAGAGAATCTCCAAACATAACTAGGCTTCTTTTTTCAAGTTAACTTGAGCTTTTTTAAAAAGAAAGTTGTATTTTTATTTTTTTTTAACAGAAAAATAGCCCTAAGAAAACACCTGCTAGCCGGGCAGTGGTGGCACACGCCTTTAATCCCAGCACTTGGGAAGCAGAGGCAGGCGCATTTCTGAGTTCAAAGCCAGCCTGTTCTACAGAGTGGGTTCCAGGACAGCCAGGGCTACACAGAGAAACCCTGTCTCAAAAAAACAAAAAAAAAAAAAAGAAAAAGAAAAAAGAAAACACCTTCTACTGCAATGTCTTCTTGTTTCTGTTAAAAAATAAAATAAAATAAAATTTAAAAAGCCAATCATTCCTTTTACAAAAAAATTCTTTTTGCCACTAGACTGCCTGGCCAGTCTCTACTTACTACACACTGGGATTACAAGCAGGCATTTTTCCCTTGGGTTCTAAGGATCAAACACAGGTTTCCATTTACTTGCTTTACCTACTGTGGGTTGGAGGGGCGGAGTAGGGGTGCTCACAATGTAGCTCAACAGTAGTGTGTGTGTGCCTAAGATGTGCAAGTCATGAGTTTCACTTCAGAAAATCAAAGTAAAGTGAGGTGGTTCAAGGATCTTAAGTGGAAATAAAAGTCCAGTAGTTTATTCTGCACAAAGCAATGAATTCCAAAAGTGGTAATTTAGAAATTCTAAACAATATTCATATAATCCATATAATACCATGAGGATCCAATATATGAACTATTATTATTTTTATCTCATAGGTGCTTTTTACATGCATGTCTATGTATCAAATGCATGTAGTGCCCATGGATCCCTTGGGACTGGATCTGTTTTCAACATGGATGCTGAAAACCAAACCTAGGTCTTCTGGAAGAGAAGTTAGTGCTCTTAACTTTCGAGATCTCTCCAGCCCTTGTTTGGTTTTTGAGATAGGATCTCATATTGTCATAGACCCAGGCTGGCTTCAATCAATGCTGTCTGCTACTACCTCTCCCAAAATTGGAATTATATGTCTATGCTTACCTATTCATATTTTGAAGACATTAGCATTTCTATGACCTATTTTCATATTCTTTTGACCTTTCTTGGGGGGGGGGCAGCTGGCGGGGGGATTGTTGACCTTACAAGATGAACTGATACCTGAGAGATTGAGGAAAGAGGATCAGGAGTTGAAGATCAGCATCTGATACACTAGAGCAAGCCACAGGGGATGTTGCTCAGTTGGTAGCATGTTCATCTCGCATCCCCAAAGCCTGTTTGCACCACATAAACTTGGTGTAACAGTACAATTCTAATCCTAGCACTCCAGAGGTGAAGACAGGGGATGCAGACCTCATCCTCAGGTGTGTAGTGATTTCCCAGCCAACCCTGGCTAGAAAAGATTCTGTCTTAAAACATAAGTAATAAAAAAAGAGTTACTGATTTTAAGGAGTTATTCATATAAATCTCTTTGTATTTGAGATTTTTTTATATTTTTGGTTTGGCAATTGTCTTTTGTATTTAGGTATACTTTTTGTGGTTATGGATTTTGTGCCAGTCAGAAAATCTCCATATTACAACTACACACTTAATAGTTGTCATGGTGCTCCTAGGCATAGCTTGTTGACATCTTCTCTCCCTTCTGTGGAGACGAGTTTCTCTAGCTTACGCTGACGACTTTATTTTCTATGGCTCTTGGCCTTGTTGGAAATCGAGGTCACAGTTAGAATTGGAGCAGCTTAATCTCACATCCTCTGCAGCGCTGTTCTTTACAGGGAAAGGAAGTGAGGGAGGTTATTGCACCATCTGGCTCTTGCCCCATCTCTCAGCAACCTTTATTCTATGAGGTAGAATGTGGCAGAAGTGGTTTTTGTCCCCTTGGTTCTCAGGGAGTTGGTGTTTGGGTGACAGAAGCTCTTTGTTGGTATCAAGGGAAACGGAAACTAAACCTTAAAGGCTGTTTGCCTGCGCTGATCATTAGGGTGAATCCTCCTTTGATTGCTTCACACAGTGACAAGTGCTCAGAGCTCCTAGAATTGTTGTGATCCCAGAGAGGACACGGGCTGCCCATTTAGCTCTTTGGGGTTCCTCAGAATGGAGCTCCAGTCATGGGACTCTCAGTGGAGCCTTCTGTATTTGAAATGGTTGTAAAATACATTTGTTTAAGATAATTTCTGTCATCTCTCTGTCCTTCAGGAGTGTCCCGGCAAGAAGAAGTAAAGGCTGCTGTCGGTGTGCCTGGAAATGACATCTCTACCCCACCAAACAAGGAGCTGCCACCGAGCCCAGAAAAGAAAGCAAAGGTAGGTACTAGAGTGAATGGTGGTTATCCTTTTCTGTAATTTTAAAAAATCTTCTGCTGTTATTGCTTGAATCATGAATACAGTGTCTTTTTTTCTGAGCTGTCTTGTCTTGTCTCCAAATTTAGATGCTCTTAGAAAATATATCCCATATTCTCATTTGGCCGATACCAAATTAATTAATTCAAAATCCTCTGCCTTGCTCTTTGATAGCATATCTGTGTGTTTGTTTTCTGTGCTAGAGATTGGAACCTAGGACCTTGCACTTCCTAGGCAAGTGCTCTGCTACTGTGCCCATGGCTTTTTCAAACAAGATCTTAATATGTCTACCATTGTTGATTTATAAATGACTTACTTTTCATTTACTAACAGCATGAAGCAATTGTAGACTTATCCTAAAATCTGTTTGTGAAAAAAATGAATGAAGGTTTCTTAGATAGACCATGGCTTCAGAAACTTTTGGTAAACACATAGATACCACATTTTAGGGCATAAATGTTGTTAAGCTGTGTTGTCAAGACACAGGTAAGAAAGGTAGGATGTGGCTGGTGCCTATACCTTTAATCTCAGCAGTTTGGTAGCTGAGGCTAGAGGATTCTGCGTTGTGTGTCAGCCTGAGTAACATAACAAGATCCTTTTTTTGTTTGTTTGTTTTTTTGTTTTTTTGAGACAGGGTTTCTCTGTGTAGCCCTGGCTGTCCTGGTACTCACTCTGTAGAATAAGCTGGCCTCGAACTCAGAAATCCCCCTGCCTCTGCCTCCCAAGTGCTGGGATTAAAGGCGTGCGCCACCACCACGCAGCCAAGATCCTTTTTTTTTTTTTAAAAAAAGAAATCCAGTCAGTATTAATTTAGTCATTTGCTAATGGCTTTATTTATAGAATTCTTAGAGTTACCAAAAGTTAATAACAAAGACATTATTAAACTAAATAGTTTAGAAATCAAAGTATTGGAGTCTGTGGTGCTTAGATTAAGAAAGCACCCCCACAGACGTGGGGAGGTAGTTCAGTAGTACAGCATGTGCTTGGCATGCCTGAGGGCTTGAGTAAACTAAGAAGAAAGAGAATTGCAGTACCTTAAACTTCATCTTAATATCACTTTATTGTTTCCTGAGCTCAGAAGAAAGGAATGCTTATTTTCAGTTGCATCAATCCTCATTGCTTATAATTTTACTTTGAATTGTGCGATTTATACATTTTTATTTGTTTTTATTCTTGTCTGTGTGTTTGATGTTCTTTAAAAATTTTAAATTAAAAATTAAACAACCATCAACTTAAAGCCTTTGGCCACCACTCAACCTGCCAAGACTTCAACATCGAAAGCCAAAACCCAGCCCACTTCTCTCCCTAAGCAGCCAGCTCCCACCACCTCTGGTGGGTTGAATAAAAAACCCATGAGCCTCGCTTCAGGCTCAGTGCCAGCTGCCCCACACAAACGCCCTGCTGCTGCCACTGCTACTGCCAGGCCTTCCACCCTACCTGCAAGAGACGTGAAGCCAAAGGTAAGTGGCCACCCATACACTGTGCCCGGAAAAGATTCCCCTTGAGTTTCAGGTCCATAGACAGGCTCTTGTTGCTGCAGGTGGTGAACTGATGGAACTGTGAAAGGGCAGGGAAGAGCAGTGGTACTTTGCAAGTCAGTCTGGGTTCCCAGGGGTGCAACACTTGAAACCCTTTTATTCTTTTCCTTTGTCTGCCCTGTTTGGAAGCAATATTCCACCTTTTTTCATTCTTTTCCCTTTGTCTTAACTATTCCTTATTCTTCACCTGTTTCTGTAACTTAAGCAGTTTCCTGTGTTCCACATACTCATCAGATATATGTCTTTCTCTTTAATCATCCTGCAGAATAAAGTTTTTTCCATCACTTAGCAACATGCAGACCCATCCAGCTGAGCTCAGCAGGTCCCAGGGTCATGTGACAAGTTCCTTGGCTTTCGGCCTTAGGTGGCTTCTCACGGGGTTACTTGTGATGTTCATCTTTCCAGTGCACATTCCGAGCTGCACTTGCTTGCATGCTAGCTCCTGCAGGAAGGGAGGTTACAGGCTGTGGCTGCCTTCCTCAAGCTTTTATTTTATTTGAGAAGGACCTTTAGCCTATTGGAAGCTTTAAATTCATGGTGGGAAACATTATCGTGTTCCCATGATAACCTGGGGGGGGGGGGTATTTTTGTAAAGTAAACCTAGGGATCGTCGTCGTCGTCTTAATTGAAACCCTGTCTAAGAAATTGAGCACCTCTCTCATGGACTAGAAATGATGATGCCTCCTAAGGCTTTCTTTCTGAACCTTCTTTATCCCACTTTGGCTTTTTAGGAAGTTGTGTAGTTAAGAGGCTAGAGGGCAGATGACTGTCCTCCCTTTAGGACTGTCCTCCCTTTAGAACTGTCCTCCTGGCAAGGGAGAAGAGTCTAGTGTCTAGTGAGGTTTCACTCTGCATTCATAAAAATGAAGTATACTATACTAGTTTCTTGATATTACATAACTCCTTGAATATATATCCTCAACCATCCACAATATAAATCTGGGCTCGCTTAAGTTCAGTCAAATTGTCTTCCTAAATAAATAGAGTCCATGCTAATAATAAGTTATAGAAGTAGGATTTGAGCCTATGTCTTACGCCATTTCTGATGCCTGACCCCATAGAACACTTTTTTGGTACGCAGTGTTTCAACAACAGTTCATAAGTAGCTGGCTTAAAGATGTGGCATATATCTAAGCACAGTGGGCATACATTTAATCAAGTCCAGCATGCAGGAAGATGAGTTCAAGGCTAGTTTGAACTACACAGCCTGAAGGAGTGACCAGCATCAAAAATGTCCTTGTTCTTGTCCTTCAGGTAAAGACTTCAAATGAAGACTTTTGACTTTTCAAGAGAAGCATAGCTTTGGCTGTCTCAGAACTTGTTCTATAGACCAGGCTGGCCTTGAGCTCACAGATCCACCTGCCTCTGTCTTCCACGAGCTAGTATTAAAAGATGTGAGCCACCACTGCCTGGCTCATGAAAACATTTTAAGAGAGTGGTTCACTGAAGTCTCCTTAGGCTACTTCTGCCCTTAAAGTGGTAGATTTATAGAAGCAAACAGTTAGGGAATCTATTCAGAAGAGGATATGGGAACCAACAGATTAACTGTGGCTAATAGAGTCCCTTGTCCCAGCAAATTCCTGATTTTTCATCTCACACTCTTGAGTGATTCTACCACAAATCATTCTTATTATTTTATCATTATTACTCCCACTAGCAAAATAATAAGACTCTACTACATTGTTCTGAATCATAGTCATAATTTGATTTGATCCTCAAAACATTTTGTTTTGGGACAAGGCTCTTACTTTATAGCTCTGGCAAGCCTAGAATACACTTTCTAGATAAGACTGGCCTCAAACTAACAGCCATCTGTCTGTGTCTGCCTCCTGATCGCTGGGATTAAAATTGTGTGTCACCATGCTCTGCTTGGTCCTCAGACTTTGTAATAGAGTCTGGAGAGATTACTCATGGGTTATGAATGCTTGCTATTATTCCAGAGGACCCAGGTTTAGTTTGTAGCATTCATATTGGACCTCTGCCAGTACCTACACATACATGGCAGACATGCTCACATGCATGCCATACTTACACACAAACACACACACACACACACACACACACACACACTCACACTCACATAGAGTGGGAGACAGAGAGACAGAGACAAAGAGACAGAAACAGAAATTCAGGCTGGTAAGGAATTATAATAGAGTGCAGGTCCCTGATTCTGATCTTTAGGTTCTGTGTAGGCAGTTAGACTTGATTTGATTTTTGTTGTTGTTGTTGTTGTTGTTGTCCTTTTGTTTTTCCAGACAGGGTTTCTCTGTGTAGCCCTGGTCATCCTGGAACTTGCTCTGTGGACTAGGCTATTCGTTCCTTGTTTTGTTTTCCCCTAAGTTTCCAAGTTACCATAGCTGGCCCTCATTTGAACAGTATCCCTTGCCTGATACTGGTCAGACCTGCCCGTCATTGCTACCTCTCTGCTGACAACCTTCCCATCCTTGGTGTCTAGTATCGTACCATTGAAGCTGGGCTGGAGCAATGTAGTGTTCTAATCTTCTTTATTCAAAGAAAGAAATAAAGTGTGGGGCGCAGTGACCTTCGCAAGGGCACACTGCCTTAGGGTCCAGACTCAGCTAGCACTCAGCCTCTGGCTCACTTTGGCTGGTAGCTGCTGATCTTCAAGAGTACCACCATCCTGTTGCTCTGCTCTGGGTAAACATTACCCAGTGGAAAGGGTAAATTGAGTGAGTGTAAATTTTAGCCTCTGGTACATATGTTTATTACATCTTAACCAGTCAAATAGTTTCAGTGGATCTCAAGTAAAAATAGGTTGTGGTGTGATATGCCTTTAGAGTTATTCTCATTGAGTTGATGTAGATGGACTGACTTCAGAGCACTGGGCTTCTTACCTGGCTGGGCACTTGCTCTGAGGACTATCCTAGTGTTTTGGTTTGGAGTGATTTTGTTGGTTTTGTTTTTTGTTTTCACTCTATGGACAGGTCTGTTCTGGAACTAACAGTGTAGCTAATACTTGCCTTATATTTGTAACGATCAATCCTATTACCTCTGCCTGACATTCTAAGCTGCAAGCACCTTTCATGTTACCTGGAGTCCTTGATCTTAGAACCATTTATTTTCAAGTCAGTCACTGGAGAAGGGTCCATGTGTTTCCTGTCTTTGGTGCATGCCTGTAAAACCCTCTAGGCCAACACTAACCAGCAACTCTTGTTAACACCTTTCCATTCCCAGCCACTTACAGAAGCTAAGGTTGCTGAAAAGCGGACCTCGCCATCCAAGCCTTCATCTGCCCCAGCCCTCAGACCTGGACCTAAAACCACCCCAACCATTTCAAAAGCCACATCTCCCTCGACTCTTGTTTCCACTGGGCCAAGTAGTAGAAGTCCAGCTACAACTCTGCCTAAGAGGCCCAGCAGTGAGTATTAGTCTTTCTTCCCATGGAAGCAGCAGGAAGAGGGTAGGCTTTGCCTTTTGCTGCTGGCTGTAACGCTGACAGTGTTCTGGACTTTGCACAGTGACGGCCAACCAGGCAGGCCCTGGGTTTAAGGAGCCTACAGCTTAGAAGCTGTGTGTATTCAGAAAAATCTTTAACAAAGGTGTCTCCTATGAATTCTCAGATGACTTAGTTAACCCTTTGTTATTGACTCCATAGATCCCAGCAACCTAGTGTTTATGAGTCCAACTCCATGGCAAAACACTTCCAGTGTGTGCAAGGCCCTAGGTTCAGTCTCAGCCATGAGAGAAGAGAAGGAGGGGTTGGGGAGGTAGAGGAAGTTCCTAGGCATATGGAGTAAGCTGCGTCTGTGACCAGGCAGAAGCCATCACTGGACTGATGAGAGCAGGGTGCGGTCCAAGCTTGTGTGCTTGTCAGTCTCCATGTGGCTGTTTAATCTGTGTCCTAGAAACAAGCAAAGTCACTGGCTCAACGTGGACATTTTGTAGTGGTCAGATGAGTGGTGAATTTCAGCAGATCTCTTGTTAGTATATAGTAATTAATATACTCACTTGTTTGTGCAGCCACCAAGACTGAGGGAAAACCTGCTGATGTCAAAAGGATGACTGCTAAGTCTGCTACAGGTAATGCCTCAGTCACCTGATGGGAAGCCTGATGACCCTGTTGTCCTTCCCCAGTTCTGAGGCTCCCCCTTGCTCTCCCTATGAACTCCTGCTACTTCTCATTTCTTTGCAGCCGACTTGAGTCGCTCAAAGACCACCTCTGCCAGTTCTGTGAAGAGAAACACCACTCCCATTGCGGCAGCATCCCCAGCAGGGATGACTTCAAGTCGAGTCAAGCCCATGTCTGCACCTTGCCGGTCTTCTGGGGCTCTTTCTGTGGACAAGAAGCCCACCTCCACTAAGCCTAGCTCCTCTGCTCCCAGGGTGAGCCGCCTGGCCACGACTGTTTCTGCCCCTGATCTGAAGAGTGTTCGCTCCAAGGTCGGCTCTACAGAGAACATCAAGCACCAGCCTGGAGGAGGCCGGGTGAGTCGGTGAACTTGTCAGTGAGCTTGGGGTCTTAGCGTTCTTGCTTCTGCTGCTGCTCTGCCACATGCAGTCACCAGAGAATCTTAGTCTGGGCTCTTGGCACTGCAATATCAGGGAAGGCCTGGGCTGGGTTCTGTTCTTTATCTTCCCATAAGGAGTTCCTGTTCATGGTGTTGGGATTTAAGTTTACATTTTTCTTTGGGAGGGTAGAGTCTTATAAAAACTCTAGAAAGTTGGATATGTGGTTCCTCAGCACTTGGAAGACAGAGCAACAGAATCATTATGAGTTTCAAGCCATGGCTGCAAGGTTTAGGGAGTTTGGAAAGCTTCAGAAGCTATAAGGGTAAAAGACACTGGACATGAGCCCCATTTATTTATGGTTCTTATCAGACACATTTAATATCTCCATCCTTTGATGTGAGAGGAATCTGTTCAAAAGAGAACTAGGGTTTCCTCTGGTGAATACTGTGCTGTGAAATGAACCTGGCTTTTCTAAAATACAGTGCTTAACATTAAGAAAGTTCTGAGTTTGGGTGGGTGGTGCAACTTTAATTCCAGCAGAGGAAGACAGAGGCAGGAGGATCTCTGAATTTGAGGCCAGCTTGATCTATAGACATGGTGAGTTTCATGACTACACAGAGGTGGTGGGTGAAGATGACAACCACAAACAACATTCTGGGTCCAACAAATTAACGAAGGGGAGAAAAGCACCTACCACCAACTCTGACAGCATGAATTCTATCTACAGAGACACTGTGATGGGAGGGGACAGCTGGCTCCTACAAACTATGTACACAAGTGTGGATATGCATACTTGTACACACACGCTAACTTTAAAAAAGCATATTCTAGTTGCATGGGTTTCAGTTTTGTGTGTCAAGTGTTATCAGCCCTTGGGAACCCAGCATGTAGAAAAAAATGGTGGTACAGTTCAACCCTGACTGTTGTCAACTTGAACTATTATGTCAGCATCCAGAGTAGAATACTTAAATTGTATTAATCTGAAGTTGTTAGAATTAAATAGGGGGCTGGAGAGATCACAGTAGTTAAGAACCTAGGCTTAGCCTTGCAGTGATGGCACATGCCTTTAATCCCAGCACTTGGGAGGCAGAGACAGATGGATTTCTGAGTTCGAGGCCAGCTTGGTCTACAGAGTGAGTTCTAGGACAACCAGGGCTACACAGAGAAACCCTCTTTGTCTCAAAAAAAAAACAAGCTTAGTTCCCAGAATCCACATCTGAGGTTTACAACCCTTTGTATGTAATTTGTGTTCAAGGGAGTCTAGTGTGGCATGCACATGTTTTATATATGAAAAA
>JADRCD010195838.1:0-11045 GCA_019843815.1 Montemys delectorum | reverse complement strand
CTGGTTGTCCCAGAGACCAGAGAGTCCACATGGTAGACTTTTCTTTCAAGTTATTTCTGATTGGTAACTCAAGATGCCAACAGCCAATAGATGGTCAGAAGAGACATAGGTGGAATTTTGGTTTCCCAGGCTTGGGGTGAAAGGAGAAGCATGAGAAGAAGAAGAAGGTGCAAGAGGAGGAAGGAGAAGCCACCATGGATTAGGTGAGCCATAAAAACATGGCCCCGAGGGCTGGCAATTGGAGTTAAGAGCAGACCAGATGAAACATAGTAAGTAGTAATAACTCAGGGTTATTGATAGAAAAGTAGACTCTAATAGCATAGAGGGTAGATATCTGCCCAGCACCTGTGCTATTTAAGGTTTATTATAAATATAAAGGCTGTGTGTCATGGCTCCAGCTGCATATATAGCAGAGGACAGCCTTGGCAGTCATCAATGGGAGGAGAGGTCCTTGGTCCTATGAAGGCTCGATAGATGTTCCAATGTAGGGGAATCTAGGGTGGGGAGATGGGAGTGGATGGGTGGGTGGGTAGAGGAACACCCTCATAGAAGCATGGAGAGGAGGCACGGGATAGGGGGTTTCTGGGAGGAAATTGGTTAAGGGGACAACACTTGAAAGTGAAAGTAAATTTTTAAAAAAAGGCTGTGTGTGTGTCTTTTATCCAGGAACTAAAGGGTCAAAGGCAGGGTCGAAACCCCAGGTCAGGATTAAATAATTTCTACAACAGGAGGCTTTTTCTTTTGAATTTATTTCATTTAAAAATTACTAATGTTGACCATGCTTGAATGGCCAAGTGAAATAATGAAGTAAAAGATGTTCCTTGTTATCTGAACTGCCCTTCAACTTTCCTTAGCTCACCTACCCAACAGGAACAGTCAGAGGAAGTAATTCAGAGAAGACCTATCAAGTCTTCTGGAGACAGAAGTTACCCAGATCACAAATGCCTCTCACAGACCCGCTTGCTGAGAATGCCTCTCACAGACCCGCTTGCTGAGACAGTGGAACATTGAGGAGTCAGGTCTAAGAGAAGGAAGATCACAAATGCCTCTCACAGACCCGCTTGCTGAGAATGCCTCTCACAGACCCTCTTGCTGAGAATGCCTCTCACAGACCTGCTTGCTGAGACAGTGGAGCTTTGAAGAGTCAGGTCTAAGAGAAGGAATCAGAGGCTTTGGGGTGTGTCTCTAAGGCTGTGTAGGGACCTTTGCCCCCTCTTGTCTGTTTCTTCCTATTCATCCTGAGGTGAATCCACGTCTTCCTCACCTGCCCCTTCCATGGTGTACTGTTACCACAGGCTTAAACCAATGAGGCCAGATGACCATGAACTATAACATACGGAAGTGTGAGCCAAAAGAAATATCAAACAAAGTTAACTGACACATACAATTTTTGTTCCTGTTGAAACAGAATTGTATATATTATGTTGAACTTAACTTATCCACATCCAAATATAAGGAAAAACAAATCCTGGCTTAGTCCTCTGGTGGAGATAATTGCTAGCCTTTCAAAACTTTTCAGAGCTCAATAGCTTCCTGTAGCTTTCTACATTTTTCTTTAGCTTATGTATTTATTAAAATATGAACTTGCTAGTTGCTGTGAGAAACAAGGGGTTCAATGTCCCTACCTTGGTGCATTTTATAAGCTAATAGAAGAGAAAAGGCTAAAATAAGCCACGTCATTAAAGAAGCTGTCAAGTGGTGACATACAGGGAGTGACAGGATGTAATTCAGAGAAGACCTATCAGGGCTTCTGGAGACAGAACTTAATAAGGAATAAGAAGGTTTTTGTTGTTGTTTTGTTTTGTTTTTGTTTTGGTTTGTTTGCTTTAACAAAAAAGTCACTTGAAAATATCTGATGCCTGTCCAGCTTATGTGTTAACTGTGGCTGACACAGTCAGCTGGCAGAAATGCCACTTCAGGTAACATTGTTGGCATCCTGTCTTCCCTAGACATGGAGCATCCTTTAGAAAGAAACACAACAACTGTATTTAAAGAGAACACTCACCATCAGTCAACAATTTTTTTTAATCATAACAAAAAGCTTTTCTAATTATATCCCTAGAAATACATTCATAGACCAATCCCCAAAATATTGTGGTCAATGTAAATGGACTTCAGAAGACATATGGCAAGATTATTGAGGATCTGTGTATAAAACAGATGACAACGTACATGTGAACTTTAAAGAGAGCCACACACATTGAGAAATACCAATCAGCATATACACTCGCTGTAACAAAATGCAGATACCACATACACTGTAGTCCCTCAGATTAAAAGTGCATTCACATTGCCTGAACAATGATCAAAATAAAAGCATAAATAAGTTTAAAATGAACAAAGCTTTGAAAAACAATTGTGAATGTTTGTAAGCATTTATATATCTAAAATGACTGGATATTAAGATCACACCAAGACTTTTAGAACAATACTCAGTACTAAGAAACAAAATGTGTATGTGTGCATATGCACATTAGAAAAGTGTTTTCTTTAATTTTAAAGTTAGTATGTATTAATTATTCAAAACCTAGGTTTAATTATGACATTTCATAATGTGTACGATGTACTTTGACCACAGTCACCCTGTTACCCTCTCTGGTTCTTTTTCCTTCTCCTTTACTTTTATCATCTTTAAAAACTTTAGTGTGCATATGTTTGATGTGGGTAATGTGTGTGTTGTGTGTGTGTATTTGATATAATTGTGTGCATGTGTATGTATGTACACCATGGCACATGTGGAGGTCAGAGGACGACTTTGGGGAGCCAGTTCTTTCCTCTCAGTATTGTGTGAACTGCAAGGATTGAACACAGACCATCAGGTTTGTGCAGCAAGTGCCTTTACCTACTAAGTCACTTTGCCTCCCCTTTAAACTTTTAAAATTATGTGTTAATGTTTTATTTTCATACAAAAATAAAAGTACAAGTATGTATGCATTCATTGAAAAAGTAAATAGGTATGCATCGATAAATTTTTCTGTTATATATTTATGTAATGCACGTACTCTATGATATATAGCAAGGACTAGTGTGTTCCATTGGACAACTGGGAAAGGAGGTGAAGCACAGTATGGCACAGAGAGAGATAAGGAGAGTGTGTGGATGAGGTAAAGAGAATGTGTGGACTGTGGTAAAGTGAACAGGCACATGAGCTAAGGAGAGTCTGTACATTTTCAGAATGTCCATTTCAATGTTTGAACATTTTTTTACTTCATGTGAATGTTTTTAAAAGAACTCTATGAATGTGTGTGTGTGTGTGTGTGTGTGTGTGTGCGCATGCGTGTGGAATATTTATGTATCAGTGTGTCATAAACAGTTGTGAGCAACTACCTACCAAAAAGACACAGATCATGTACTACAGCTCCATCAGTAGCTAACACATTGAAATGCGAATACCCACTTCAGGTGGGAACACCAGTGAAATCCTCCAACATTCTCTCTGCTAAGATTCTTTTAGAGGAGAGGATCTGAGTTGTTGTGGTGGTCGTGGTGGTGGTGGTGTGGTTATGGTGGTCGTGGTGGTCATAGTGATGTGGTGAGAAAGTCCTGTTCCAGAAACACAAAGCAAGAGTGAAGTGTAGTTACCGTGTTAGTGAGGCCTAAGGATCTTCAGACATCTGACAGAATCTGTGGCTTTATTGTATCTCTCTGGTGTTCCTCCCAGCTTTCCTGTTGGAAAAGCAGGTGGAACAGGAAAGGTCTTCTCTTTCCTGGCAATGTGGAAGCTGCTACAAAGACCTTAAGGACTTGGTTGTAAGGTTTGGGTGAGGATCATGGGGCTGGGAACATAGAGCAAGGGCCGGGATGCTGGGAACACAAATACTGCACCCATCATGTAGCTGGAGAGAAGAAGTTGAGACTCTGTGGACAGCAAAAGTGAGAAAACATGGAGATGTGACAAGAAAGTGCTCCCACAGCTTACTCGTCATGGTTCCTGGCCATCCATGATGTCTGGGTGACAAATCCCTACACTTTAGAGTTGTCAGGGTTCTGCTTTTGCCTTGCTTTTTGTGAGCAAGAATTACCACAATTCCCCTGGATTTCTGCAGTCATCACTCTCTCTGTCCAATACTCCTAGTCAAGTTCTTCCTCCTCATGGAGCATTACAGAGCAGCCAGAGGCCCTCAGAGGCCCCCAGAGGCCACTGGACCACACTTCGGGGGAAGCTCTGGCTGCAATGATGCATGAGGAGGAAATAAAATACAGAATATCCCAATAGTTTTGCTCACTCAGCACATCCAAATGGTGACGGTTACAGGGGAAAAATGCGGAAACCCAAGTAACACAATACACTAGCCTTAAATATTACATCATCTTTCAGGGAAGGTTGGTGCATTTTTGTGATATATGGGATGTATCCTAGTTAAGTGATTTCTTGGCCCTTGGGTTTTGAGCTGTGGTATGCCACAGTAGACAAATGAAAATGTAACACACTCTTGATTGTATCAGAAAAATGAGCTACAACTTTCCTTTCATTTTGTGAAAGCAATGTCTGTACTGTTTCATTTGTTGTTGGGGAGAAAAAGAAGCATTTCTCTACAAACTGTGAGGTCATTCAGTTCAATCATCAGAGACTTTTGTGACTAAAATGCTTTTAAGGGTCTTAATATCTCAACATACGTTTTCTTCCATTTGATTTTGTCTAGAACATGAATAGAATTAACAACTAAATTGGTCTCCTTTCCCCCCTCAGTGGTAGCAATGAAGCAGTAAATATTTTAATGAAAATATGTCAAATTTCTGCACTGGGCACATTGAAATATGGGTTAATTTCCAACAATGAATTTTAGCCTGAGACCCACGGGCTTTCCAAGAAAGAAGGCCTATGTGATAGTGTGACTTCACAATGAGACAGACTTATAACAAGTATGTAAATATTCCTGCTACTTGTGATTTTGTTAGTGGCTCTCTGTGATTGAACGGTCTGCTCTTCTATTCTCAGACTGAAGCCTAAACCTGAATGATCTGGAAATGAAGTCACAAGCATGGCTTTACCAGATGGCAAGCAAGGAGAGACCTTCCTCCTCTACAAATGAAAGCCAAGAAAAGGCTGTTGTGACCACACATGGCCAGAGGCGACCTTCAAACCAAGAAGGAAACCTTCACAAGAAGCCAGCTGCGCCAGATCTCAATCTTGGATGTGTAGACTAGAGGGAGCTGTGATAACACACTCATATTGCTTACGCTTCTCCGTCTGGTGTTTCATTAAAGCAGCCCTCACATTAATCGGGTAGCTGACAAAGTGTTCTGGGAGCCAGTAGAATCCTGTTTCAAGTTAAATTTTAGAGGGACCCTATTCTGAAACATTTTGACAGATGAAGTATTTTTCACTGTCTAACTTTTATTTCAAAATGTTTCTTTCTAAATATCCAAAACGTCCCTTGTACAGAGTCTGCTATATATTCTCAGAGGAATGAGTGATTTACTATGGAATGGTTGCATTCTGTCTCCTGGTTTCTCATTGAGAAAGGCATAGTGTCCAAATATTATAATAGAGGACTAAGAAGGCTCAGACTTGGTCTACATGTGGAAGAATTTTAGCAACACTTTGACTATATCTCCATAAGGAATCCAAGCTGAAGAGCCTGACATAATGTTTTCCATTCTCTAGAACTCAATAGAAGAAGACAAGCCTTCAGAACTGGCGAATCAATTTCAAATTCTCAGCTGCTCGATTTGTTTTTCAGACTGTTAATCATTTGTTTCAACTTTAATGTAATTGGCTTACTTATTAGCTATTTTCCCCTCTACATATCTCCAGAGTAATGAAATGTCTCTCTCCTCTCCAAGTCAACTTCGACCCGTCCACTAGCACATGAGCATCTACTTGTCCATCCCACGAATCTGTGCCCGTGACACATTTCCATAAGTGATCCTGTGGAACTTTCTAATTCCTATCTATGTCCTGTTAAATCATTTTCCTTTGGGATATACAGTAAATAGAAATCTTGAAAACTAAGTGCAGATTATTGTGTGGCTGCATAGTCCAAAGAGGATGACAAATGATATACAATATTTGAAGGAATAACAAAATGTGGCCACTTTTGTTTGCTTCTGGGATACTGGAATTTTGCCTAGATTTTAAATATTAGACCCATTATCCACATTGAAATATATGCTAAAGTATTGATTTTCTGAGAATGCACCAATACCTCTAGGCTTGTGTTCAGGAAGAAAAGATCTGGAATCTCTCTCTTTGTGAGGAGGGGAGGACCTCTCACGCACTGGCTGTGACCAATCAACTTCTGCTTGATGCCAAAAAATTAAACACAGTGAGGCCAGACCTTGTCAGCAATGAGTTGATTGCTTTAAATAAGGGAGATTTCCTGAATGTTTAAATTGAAACTTCGACTTTGATTAAAGCAAAGCGAAGGTCCAGGATGGCTTCCTAACTATTTAGTTCCTAAAATTCCTGTGAGGTCTGGAGATGACAAATTCAATTCTGATGTGCTGTGTTTTACACTCTGCAGGCTACAGTAAAAGGGAAAACTAATCAAGCTTGGGTTTCCCATGGGCTGAGCTTTAAGTTGTTTTCCTATTTAAAGCCATGGAAATACATTAAAACCCTCATAGGCAGGGTGAAATTTATACAAGGCAAAATCTATGCAACTGTGTTTTTGCACAATGTGTATATTTTGACTTTTCATTATTTTTGAGTTGCTCAATGGTTCATTCTGTTTAAAATTATATTTGTACTACATTTTTTCTCATAAAATGGGGGAAGACTCATTTAAAATACACACATACATAAGTAATAAATGCATATAAAATACAGAATGTACATTGAAAAGTGTTTTTGTTGTCAAGTACTTTTAATTAAAAGGTTTTTGTATGTTTTAAAAAACTGATGAATGACAGACATTTAAATACATAGCTATATATTTAGTCATACCAAATACAGACTGATCTTTTTTCCTAAGAACCAGTGTCATTACTATGCAATTAATTATACTGTAAATTTATCAAATGAAAAGAAACAAGAAAGTAGAATTGATGGACCTTATATCATTTAAATATTTATGAATATTTAAATATTGACAAATAGCAAATAGATCCTCATTTACATTCTTACAAATGTGGTCTTTAAAAGCAGTGCTTTTCCAGGGAGAAGGAGGAGGGGGCTCCCGTTCATCCCGTTTGCTCCATTGTAAGCAAGTTCTGAATTAAAGTTATGCATCAGGCCTATTTCAGTAAATCTTACGGCTATAAAATTGCAGTTAAAGTAAATATCTTTATTGTTTTTTAAATTTTATGTGTATGAGTATATTATTTGCAAGTACACCTATGTACCATGTGCCTCCCTGATGCCCAAGAAGGAGGCTTGGAGAACATTAGATTCTCTAGAAATGGAGTTATACACAGTAATGAAACACAGTATGGGTGTTGGAAATTAAACCTGGGTCCTCTGGAAGAGCAGCCAGTACTCTGACCACTGAGCTATCTCTCCAACTCCAAATCTGTCTTTGTCTCTCTGTCTCTCTCTCTCTATGTGTGTGTGTGTGTGTGTGTGTGTGTGTGTGTGTGTGTGTGTGTGTAGATTGCCTTTCTGTTTTTTTTTTTAAGTAGAAGACATCTATCTGATTTTAAAATATTAGAAGTAGAATTTGACTAACAACAGTTAAACTTTGTTATAGAAAAACTGATTTAAGAAATGAAAGGTACCAAATCTGCCTCTTTTCTCATTTTAGCATGTAAATAAACAACATTAAAAACAACCCAGCCTCTTTTCTATTAATTGTTGTTACATAGATAGAGGGTGGAAAGGGAAAGGGGAAATTATACAATTACATTATAATCTCCGAAAAGAAAATAAATAATTAGAATATATCTTTTTGATCTCTGGAATATGACAAGATTTTGTGTTCTGAAGGTTGTAGCATTCTTAGTTGAAGGAATATTTGTTCTCTGTCGTCAAATGAAATGTTTTCCTCTTTTTTTTTTTTTTTTTTTTTTGGTTTTTGGAGACAGGGTTTCTCTGTGTAGCCCTGGCTGTCCTGGAACTCACTTGTAGACCAGGCTGGCCTTGAACTCAGAAATCTGCCTGCCTTTGCCTCCCAAGTGCTGGGATTAAAGGTGTGTATCACCACTGCCCATGTTTTCCTCTTTTCTATAAGACAGACATTCACTAACATCAGCATGGCTTCCTCATGCCTGTGTAAGCTGATAGACTTATCCAACCCAAAGAGACAACTGTAAAAGTAACTTTTATTTGCCAGATGTAATTGTCATCTCAGAGGCTTACTGCTGAACAAACTCACTTTTTTTTCTAGCTCTTTCTGAACATTGGCTGGCTGTTTACCTCAGCTGTTTTGAGTCAAACTCCTCTCCAAGCTGACTGACTCAAATGGGGTTCTCTGAGCTTCTGACTGATTTGCTCTGCTTGGAAAAACTTCCTCTCAACCCCAGAAACTGCATGGCACTGACTGCATGAACTCAATTTACCTGCATTACCTGAACTCATCTGTGTTACTTGAACTCAACAGAACTGCCCTCTACCCTTGACTCACTCTGCACTGTTCTGAAGCAGCCTTTCTGTCCCCGAAAGAGTTGAGGTTCCCTCTGATACTATTACTCTGTCAAATCTTCTCAGATTTGTCACTTTATCTGCACTTCAACTAATTTTTGTTACCTTCTACAAACTAATCCCATCTCCATTGTCTGGGATCGGAGGTGTGTATTAAGGGTGAATCTGCACTCCAGCTAGAGGGATTAAAGATGTTTCATCCTATCTGGATCACAAAGAGCTAGAAGGTCTTTGGATATGATCCCTTGCCAGAGCAGCCACATTGTTGGATTAAAATTCCTCTACACTCTATTTAGCTGGTCTTCGTCTTTCTGTGCATTAGACTGGGATAAGGGGGTGGGATCAAAACATAATTCACCAGGAACTTAATGGCAGTTCCAGAATCAAACATTCAAGCCTTTGCACAATACAGCTGATTGATAGTCACATTAAAAACTTGGCAAGGGACACTTTTAAAAGGTTAGGCTTGGGGCTGGGCAGTGTTTAATCCCAGCACTAAGGAGGCAGAGGCAGGTGGATTTCTGAGTTCAAGGCCAGCCTGGTTTACAGAGTGAGTTCCAGGATAGCCAGGGCTACACAGAGAAACCCTGTCTCAAAAAAATAAAAAAAAAATAAAAAAAAGATTAGGCTCTTTCCAAATGTGGCACTTCCTTAGTCATTTAAACATGTGATTAATCTTTCAAAAATCTCAACATATTTTTACTGTTAGCAAAAATAGGAGAAGAATTGTAGTCTGTTTTGATTCCAAGTATTTACAGATGAGAAACTGAGGCCTTGAAACTTTAGTGCTGGAGGCTCCTATAGTATGTGACAGGCTAGGGACAGTCCTCACAACCAGTCTTGATTTCTGCACAGCTACTCCTCACCACTCACTGCCTTCCTTTCAACAAATACTTAGCATGTTTTATAAAAGTCAAGAGCATACAGCCATGTCATATCCTCATGCCTGAATGTCGTGATGCAAAGTTAATTCTGTCCTGGAAGAGGCTTCCTTCCCCATGCAAAGCCTTTGTAAATAGTTTATACAAAGGAATAACATACAGGTCTATAGACTTGCCTTTGGAACCGTTTTATAGCTTTCTTAAAAATATACAGGTTTTTAAACAAACAAAAATAAAAATTCAATAATAGAAAAATATCACTTTGAAAAAAACCTTTCCACTATAGTTAAGTATAACTTGGCCCATTGTGGTCTTTGAGGAACCCATGCTTGTGTTAGGAGGGAAGCTAAGGACATATTTATGTAAATGCAAAATTAGCTGCTTCAGAAACAAATAAACTATCTTCTCAAAATGAGAATGTTTGAGCCCACGATTATAGATCTGGTTGGTTTGATCTTTAGCAGTCTGGTGAATTTCATTGTGTCTGTTCCTGCCAAATTGTACCAGAAACTGGTACTATGGCTGAGCAGTTTGACTACATCACTCTAACACAAATGTGAGCAGAAAGGTCCTGTCTTCTTCATTAGAATCAATGGAAGTGGGCACATGTCACCCAGAGAACTGGCTGATGACAGTTGGGTGATACAATAAAGAATAAAGTCTATATTCTTATGGCTAAGCATGGTGGCTCATGCTTGTGATCCTGACCCTTGCAGGCTGAGGCAGGAATATTTTGTGAGTTGGAGGCTAGCCTATGCTACAGGGTGAGGTATGGTCACAAAAATGATAAGAACAAAAAGAAAATACCTTTATGATTAATATTTATAGCCTGGAAAGTAAATGATAGGGAAATATAACAACATTTATTTCTTGATATTAGTCAATTTTTTTTAGGATCATGTAGGGTAAGACTTAAGTTGGATTATCTTGTATATTCATTCCAATGTGAGATTTGAGTTAGTTTTCCCTACCCAGAACTTATTTAGACATTATTCAGCTCAAAAGGAGGACGTGGTCTTGTTTAGTTGATATGGTGATATGGTCAGCACTTTTTAGGTCTGTGTTGCCCAGGATGGGCTGTGGTCAGTCTGAATTGGGATGTTCTTTATGTCATCAGTCCTGGAGTTTCACACTAATGATAGTGATCTGAGCTCAGACTCTTGGTGGGGGGCACTTGGGCACTTTAAAGACTGAGCTGGGCAGTGGTGGGGCACGCCTTTAATCCCAGCACTTGGGAGGCAGAGGCAGGTGGATTTCTGAGTTTGAGGCTAGCCTGGTCTACAGAGTGAGTTCCAGGACAGCCAGGGCTACAAAGAGAAACCCTGTCTCGAAAATACCAAAAAAAAAAAAAAAAAAAAAAAAAAAGACTGAGCCATTTCCTCAATCCCAATGAAATTTCCTTAGTACATGAAATTGTATGGTCAAGTAGATAAAATGTTCTCCCTGTTTTTCTGTGCACAGAACAGGCGTCATATCGCTTACACATTCCATTATCGTCATAAGTGAAAATGCATGTCAGTGGGACCTACACGTGGTGTAGCTGTCCCATGAGTATACCTTTGGTTGTTGTTGAAAAGGTAGAGAGACACATCGCAGTAATCAATATCTTTGTCTGGAAAACTCAAGGAAGCCAATGTAAACAA
>JADRCD010195836.1:1646-44386 GCA_019843815.1 Montemys delectorum | reverse complement strand
GGGGGGGGGGAGGTGGTACTTGGAGAATATGTGAGACCTGTACAGGCTGTGTGAATGGTTGACTGTGGAGAGCCTGCCTGCACTCCCTGCCAGCTTCACACTAATCAGGAAAGTGGGAAAACAAAGACAGAGCCTTTCTTACCAACAGGACTGTGTGGGAAAGCAAGGGACTTAGAAACAAAGGGAAGGAGAATGGGCAAGAGAGGTTTAAAAGGACAAAGGGAGAGAGGAGGCAAAAACCCAGGACAACAGAGGAAGACAGAAAGAGAAAGACAGGAAGAAAAGAATGAATGTACAGGACAGGATTAGCACAGAGAGCAAATGAGAAACTGGAGTGATGGGGAGAAAAGAGAGCCACACACTGGCCAGCGAAGAGTAGGGAGGGTTCGTGCTGCTTCCCCTCCCCAGAAACAGGATGAGGCTGCTCCTTTATGTTCCACTTGGAGTGGTTTTAGAATAGAGACAGTGCACTCCAGATTTCTGAAGGATGGACCCAGGAATGTGAAGTGTAGGAAAGAGGCACCTTTCCCAAAGCAGAGCTATTGTTATGGGTGTGGGGGTCTTAGCAAGAGGTAAGCAGGGCAGGGGGCCTCCTGCGACAGATGGTGCTCAGAACTTAACTTGGCATGAAACCCCCAAGACATAGCTGTGCAACTCAAGAAATGTTAGTTGTTAATGATGATGGCGCTTCTAATTGAAGTTTCATCCTCTGGCTCTTAGGACCATTGACAACATCATCCTGAGGATTTACACAGTTACTTCTTTTCCAGTTGATTCTCTGTGAATGCTAGACTCTCACAGCATATATAAACACAAACACAAAATATCAAACCCATTCACACCCATATCTGTTCCCAGGGCATTCAGTACTTACAGCCAAATCCTGTACTAGTTTCTCTTCAAAGGAATACGCCTCTGTTTCTATCCAAAATCTCTGATAGCCATGGAGGAAGAGGTTAATAGAGCGGTGCCTGAGTGGAAGGGGCGAGAGGAGGGGTCAAGAGAGTTGTGGAGCTTGTTATTTTTAGGTTGGGTGGTTAGTGGTTAGTAAGCAGGACAGGGTTTTTGTACAATTCTCATCTTCTGATTGGTCAGGGCAGTCAGTAGCTCATATTGTATCCTATAACTAGGTAATTCATAAATACTGGAGTACCTTCTGAGTACCATAGTCAGAGCAAGACACAGTATTCCCATTTAGTTTTACGGGGTCTTTATCATATTGCCGTTCTAATGAGAAATAGCTAATTAGATCAAATTGGAAAATATTTGCTTCAGGTAGCATTTTTGTTTTGTTTTGTTTTGTTTTGTTTTTGTTTTTGTTTTTTTTTTTTTGAGGGTTTCCCTGTGTAGCTCTGGCTGTCCTGGAACTCACTCTGTAGACCAGGCTGGCCTCGAACTCAGAAATCCACCTGCCTCTGCCTCCCAAGTGCTGGGATTAAAGGCGTGCGCCACCACCGCCTGGCTCAGGTAGCAATTTAGTCATTCCTTTAGATCGGTCATTTGTTCAGGTAATACAGTTGAAATCATGTTGTAGTTTAGTGTGAAACTAAATGCTTAACTGCAGCTTTCCTACCTTTCTTTGTTCAAGGAACAGCTCAGCAAGGGGCTCCAGCATTTACTCAGGAAGGCAAGAGCTGGGCATGCTGTGCCAAGAGCATGCCTCCTGTGTATCTCTGAGATCCTGGCTGTACTCTGCTGCCTGGCTCATGCCACTTCCTATAAGCCAGGACTGACTTCCTGGAAAGTTAGTCACAGAAGCACAGCTATGTGCTATGTGGTCAGTCATGGCAAGACAGGCCAAGAATGAAGAAAAGGACAAGAGTGGCCATTAAGTGTTTTGGTAGAACCAAAACCTCGCTGTCTCTCAGTAAAGTCTGACCAATCAGAATTTTACTTTAAAAAAAAAAAATTGTACAAATGTATATTCTTGTGGCAACATTAACTCATGGCCAAGAACGAGGCATGTGCAGAGAATGAGCTGGTGTCTTTTAGGTTACATTACCATTAAAATGGGAATTAGTCTGTCATACTGAGCTTTTTCATTAACCTTTTCCAGCCAAACACGTTGAAAGGTGATCAGGAAGAAATTGTTAATTTTGTGTCTGGAGAAAAGCATACAGGGTTTTCTTTGAAACACCAACACCGGAGAAACAGCATCTCTAGAATCAGATAAACCCCTTTGCCTTTTTGTCTGGAAGATTCCATGGAGCTTAGACCATCACAAGGTAGGGAAAATCTGCCTCTGTTGTCACCTCCCCAGTGAGCTGGCTGCTACAAAACTGCCCTGCTGTCTTCATGCTAGAAAGGGTCCCCGGGCAACTAGCTTAAGTACAACATGCCTCTTTACAGAGATTTCTTAAACTTATTCTGGCATATATAGGTGTAGGAATACTGCAGGAACACCCAGAGAGAAAGAGATGGTTTGGTTTTTTTTTTGAAAGGGATAATTTCTGTGTGCGCGCCTGGCCTGGCTCTGGAGAGGTGCGTTTAGAGCTTAGTTCTTCAAGGTACACCCTCAGGCAGGAGGTCTGACTGAGATGGTGGCAGTGAATGTTTTCTGGTATTTTCATTGTTTCCATAAATGACTATCAACCTCACTTTTCTGCCAGAACTTCATCATCCTATGCACCTAAGGCTGATTTCCCTTTTCATTTTTTTCAGTCATGAATTCTACTTGATTTTTCCTGTTGCTTTATTCCCTTCCAAATAAAGCAAATCTATTTTCCTGGGAGGGACCCTGTGGGCCAGGTATATATCTCAGAAGCTATGATTGCCTCATTCAAAGGCCCTAAATGGGAAGCCTCCCTTGGTTCAAGGGAAGGTACATGATCTCTCCAGTCTATCTCTGAAGAAGGAAGTTGTCTTGTCACCAGATCAAGTCCTAGTAGTGAGTATTACCATGGTATAGCTCTGCAGTGTCCTCCAAAGGTCCTGCATTGAAGGTATCAGTCACTTCGGTTCCTGGGAAGTGGTGAACCCTTTACAAAGTGAAGTCCAGTGGTAGGAAGCAAGAGACACACCCTTAAAGGGGATTTTAGGACCATGTTCTACTCCCTCTTTCTGCTTTCTTGCCTCTGTGAGGTGAGGAATGTTGCTCTATGCCACACTCATTCCCATGATGCTCTGCCTCACCACAGACTGAACCGATGCTACCATGCCTGTGAAACCACCAACCAAAACAAACCTTTCTTTAAGTTGATTTGCCTCAAGTGTTTTGTGGTAGTGGAAATCTTACTAACAGAGGTTCCCTATTTTGACAGAAGATATGCTACACAGTTTGAGGAAAAAGCAAAAACTAATCCCTCCACCCAAACCACATAATATTTATTTCAAAGTACTAAAGACCAAGATAAGAACTTTGTGCTGCTGACTAGCCTCTGGGTCTCTCTAGCCTTTCTTCCTCTTTTTGTTTTTAGACAAAGACTTGCTATAGAGCCCAAGCTAGTTTCACATTCATGATCCTCCTGTACCTGCTGAGGGTTGGGGTAGCAGGCATGTGCCAGCACATCTGGCTACCCCTTTCTTCATCTTGATGGGGAATACACTGTGATGAAGGACTCTCAGGTTACATTTTATTAATTAATTAATTAGTTAGTTAATTAATTATTTATTTTTTGCCTCTGATGAAGAATAGTAAATTTTGTCAGTTCACCTAGTGCCTGAGCAGGGAAATGGGGAAGTTTGGGCTAAGGCATTTTAGAAAACAGTTCCCGTTCCCAGAGTCCTTTATGTTCTTTCTCACAAAGGCCCCTATCTCAGCAGAAGCAGAGAGCCTCATAGTTGCTGTCAGGAGGCTGAGAAGGCCCAGGATGAGGCATCCTCACCTGCCTCCATACTCACCTTGACTACGTAGTAGACCATTATACAGTGTAGTCTGGAAAACACCATAAGCCAAGGACCCCTTCCTATTGTTTGGATCAAGCTGACCATAAGATGGGAGAGGGTGGGGTGGCAGGCATGGGGAGGGGGGAGGCAACAGGGGTTTGTTCTTGTTGTTTTTGTTTGTTTGTTTGTTTGTTTTTTGGAGGGGAAACTGGGAAAGGAGAAATTTACATGTAAATAAAGAAAATATCTAAAAAAAAAAAAGAGAGAGAGAGAGAGAGAGAGCTCAACTGTAGGAGGACGCTTTGATTCCTATCTTGGGCTCACCTGGCAGACAACAGTGATGGAGAACCTACCTGGGCAGATTGTAGAGGGGAGCCATCCTGAAACAGGCCACCACTGCCCGTTTCCGTTGCTTTGACAACAATTTGTGCCATACAGCCTTTTTGGACCTCAAAGGCTGTTCCACCTAAGAAGAAATCACATGAGCAAGCACATAGTAGGCCAATCTGAGTAGCAGACTGAGTAGCTCAGACAATTAACTCTGGAATAATGTTGGTTTTGCAACTGAAGTTAGCAAAAATGTCCCCAGCAGTCATTCTTGTGTGATGATCCTAGGTTTTCTTCATTTTCCCAAATGCCACTAGACATGGATTGCAGTTTTACAAATGGCAAAGAGCTGTCATAAGTCTTTTGAACTCATACCAAGAAGTCATAAAAAAAAAAAAAAAAAAAAAAAAAAAAAAACCAAGGGAAAGCTGAAGGGGCTATATCTATGAGGCAACATTTGGGGGTCATGGGGGATAACCTCCAATGGCTGCTTTTTGCCTCAAGGGGTCTCCTGTAACCTAGAGCTGAGCACAGGAAAGAGGTTTCTATCCTCTGAGCAGTCTTGCTTACGCACTCCTGAGAGTGAGCAGCCATACCTGCTCCAGGTGGAAGAGAGCCGCTGAAATCCTCTGCACCCGCTCCACTGTCTTTTCTGGATTAGAAGGCTCTTCATTCCTCAGAACGTCTTTGTAGAGGTTCAGTTGCCATTTCACAGCTGGGTCATCAGACTGAAAGTTGAAGCACATCCATGAGATGAGCAATTTCTGTGCCTCTTGTGCTAAGAAATGCTTTTAGTCCTACCAGGGTTCCATATAATAAGAATCATTTTTATTGTATTTTCCTTTCTCCCTTCCTCCCCTTTCCATTCCCTCCCTCCCTTATGTTAAAAAAATATTATGCTGTTATTTATGTATATGTGTGCCTAACTCTGTGAGCATATGATACATGTGTCTGGGTGCTTGTGGATGTCAGAAGTCGGGGCTGGATTCCTTGGAGTTGGAGTTACATGTAGTTGTGAACTGTATAATGTGGGTGCTGGGAACTGAACTTGTGTTCTTCTGGAAGAGCAGCTAGTACTCTTAACCGATGAGCTATGTCTCCTGCCCTACTCCTTCTTTCTTAAGCCTACAACATATAGATGCAATACATGAACTTCATGGTCCCCATCCCTTTACCAGTTTGTGGATGATTTTTGTAAAGCAATCTTCTGATTTCTTGATTCTGTGTTCAGCTATGCCTACCTTGTATCTTCTGCCTATACACTAAGGTTTAAATTTAGGGAGTATTATTTGTATAATCCTTACACTATTTTTTTAAAATCAAACCTATTTCCCTCCTCTTTAAGAATAACATTCTGATTAATTTTTTTGTAGATTCTATTGCTTCCTTTGTCTGCTAAGTTTTTTAAAACTTTATTTTTGCATTTAAATTTCTTTCTGTTAGTTTCTTATTGCTTGTAGCATTTCTTTACATGCTTTGAATCTTTTGAGTCTATTTTGAGGAACAGTTTCATTTATTTACTTTTCACCACATTTTAGTAAGAGATCCTCCAAGTGGCTTCACTGTTGTCTCTGAAGGAGATTCATGAGCTTCTCTGTCATGAGGCTAATTTTGTTCAAGTCTCACACCCTGTATTTATGACAGGATAGGCAATCAGTCCTATATTCCTCTTTCTTTAAAGTTGCTGAAACTCCAGCCCTAAGGCAGGCATCTGACTGAAGCGCCCAGAGTTCTCTCCAGGTTTCCCCCAGTGACAGGGCAAGATAGTGCAAAGTTTCCTCCATCTTGTATTCTTGCTGAGGACATTTCAGGTTTAACCAGAATTTGATCTCCTTGATAAAGTATCCCATCGGAAACTACCCAACTCTATTCTAGGAACCAAAGGCCAAGATGTCCTAGCTAACTGCTGGGCTTCAGGTGAACTTCCTATTTGTGTGGAACCCCCTGCAGCTAACCACTTAGCTTAGCTTCCCTCCTTGCTTCAAACTGCCTGCCTTTGCAAAGCTCCCTGCAACTGCTGAGACAGATGCCAGGACAGGGCTTTTGCTTTTTAAAACCCTATGTGCTGGGCACTTGAAATCACCTCAAGGTCCTTGAACACTTGGGTGTGGTCCCAGTTGACTGGAATAAAGACTTTCAATTGACAAGACACTGTGTCTGAGTGGTCTCTGGTGAGCTCCCTGTTAGATCCCCACTGTCAAGATTTAGAGCATCTTAATTCTTGGCAGTTATGACTTTTTTGCTATTTGTTTTTCTTAGAGTATTTTATCTACCATTATTACACATTTTTAGAAGGAAGCATCAGTACTTCTGGTTTTCCTCATTCTGTTAGGGCATAACGTACCTTGAAAGCAGAGCTGTTCAGAATTAGAGAACTGGAGAAATCTCAAGTGGCCTTTAAATTCCCTCTATCTTTTAAATTTATTTATTTATTTACTTATTCTTTTTTTTTTTTTAACCCGAGACACAAACTTATTTTCTTTCAAACGCTTTCCAGAATAGCAAGTGTTAAAATGTCCAGGAGCCTCTTTCTCTGTTCAACAAACATTGCAATCGATAGATTCAGAGACTTAATCCAAACACCCCCTGAGATGGCCTACTGTTCATGAGAAAGCGTTAACACATACTTATCAGAGGAGTGCAACAGTAAAGGAGAAAAAAAGGAAAATTAAAGACATGACTGTAAAGCTTAGCCTTTTTCTGTTTGTGTGCGTGTGCATGCTTGTTTGTGTGCTTTGAGACAGGGCTTTCCCGTAGCCCAGGCTGTGCTCACACTTGCTATCATAACCCACAGTGGCCTTCAACTCCCGATCCTCATGCCCTTGCCTCCCATTTGAAGCAATTAAACATTTTTTTTAAAGAATACATTTTAAAACATGAGTGAAGTGTGGTGTGGCACACATCCGTAATCTTAGCACTTGGGAGGCTGAGGCCAGAGGGTCTCATCACTGAGGCTAGCCCAGGCTGAGGCTAGCCCAGACTGCATAGCAAAACCGTATCTTAACAGTCCGATAGACAGAATAAGCCAAGCAGGAGGACAGGCCTCCAGCCAGCAGGACAGCCTGTGAGAGACGAAGCGTCACCTTCTCCTGCAGGTGCAGGTTATTCCGAAGATGGTCCTTGACTTCTTCATCAGTGTCCCTCTGTGGAAAGATGGGAAATTTCATTCCCGTGGATCACCTTGGAAATGCAACACAGGGTATAGGGAGGTCTGGATGATTGGTGCACAGTTTAACAGGGAACTTTCTTAGAAGAACAGGAGAGAAGTAAAGGAGACTTACCCCAAGTTACTGACTCCGAGACAGCTTTACAAAGTGTGTACCTTTCCCTCAACCCCTGCCCCTGCCATAAAGGCAGCATACCACCCACTCCCCAGAGCCCCTCCCCTCTGCACTCAGCTGGACCACAGAGGCAGCTTACACAGCTGTATCGTGATTTTGCGAGTGAGATGAGCTCCTGGTCACCTGGAGTACACATGTTCAGACCAATGGGCAGCATTTTCTTGAGCGCGGCCACGATAAGGGACGTCTGGATGGAGTACAAGTCTCCTCGCCTCTTTGTCTTCTTCCGTTCCTGGTCCTGTCCTCCAGACTAGGAGATGATGTTGAAATAAAGAGAGGGGCTCAGTGACTCTCTGAAAGGAACTGCCTCAGCTCAGGGGTAGCTTGCTTCCTTGAGGCCCTGTCCGTACAGGTTGGGCCTTACTACATTTCAAAGAACAGTAAAAGAACAAAAACAAAAAATATGTTAAGCAAAACCAAATCAGATGGCCATTAAAGACCAGCCCAACCCCGAGCCTTCTCTTCTGTACGTGCACACAAAACCACGGTAGCTAGACACACAGCACAGACATCCACAGTCTTGGCTTACTTGATTCTGCACCAAAGGGACAACAGTCACAACAAAAGGAATGATTTTTTACAATAGGTAAAATAACTCCCACAAGGAACAGCGCCCTTCCACTGAGATACCAGTTAAAATGTGGAAGAGCATCTATCACAGAACCAGTGGCCTGTTTCCACGGCTGAAGCTCGTATTTGATAGCACAGGCGTTCCACACAGCCTCTCCACCACGGGGTAACACAAATTCCTACAGGAAAATAGAGACTAGGACTGGTTTGGGATCTGGCTTGGTATGCGGAAAAACTATACATGAAAGAAAGGAATTCTCTAAGCCTCTGGGAGTTTTTCTAAGTTTAATTTTATTTTTTAATTTTTGCATATTTACACTTACATGTGTCTGTATGTGGGAATGTGCACATGAGTGCAGTTCCCACAGAGGCCAGAAGAGGGCATCCACAGTCCCGAAGATGGAGTTTCAGGAGGCTGGGAACTGCCTGAGGTGGGTGCTGGGAGTTGAACTGGGGTCCTCTGCAAGAGCAGCAAGTGCTCTTAACTACTGAGTCATTGCTCCCGCTGATGAGCGTTTGTTTTGCTCATGCCTTGTCATTCTTTGTAGAGTTCATTCAGCAAAGTATTAGTGGGTTTTTGTTGTGATGGGGGTGGAGTTGGTGGTTGCAGTTTTATTGTTTTTTGTTTTGAGACAGGTGTAACTATGGAGCCCGTGTTGATCTCAGACTTGTGCATCTTGAGCTGCTTCAGCCTGTCTAATCTCAGGACTACAGGTGTCAGCTACATACTTGTCTCTAAGTGAGAGAAATCCAACTTGCTTCACCATAGATGATGGTAGCTCCCAGACAGGCAACCGAAAACACTCAGCACCCATAGCAAATATAGAAGTCTGGGTGCATGCAGGAGACAAGACGCTATAACAACCTGCTTTTTATGATAGGATGCTTGGAAGAACAATGCTGACCCTGCTTGACAGACTTGGCCTCAGCTGAATAACCAGATGATATGAGTAGGGAAGGCTTTATGGCCTGAAATTTGTCAGGGACCACCATGAGGAAGTGCTAGGTGTGCTTCATGAGTGTCTGATAACACGTAGTAGCAGTATTATAGGTGACAATGACATGAACACCGAGTGATGTGTTCCTATCCCCTCCCCTAGAGGTTGCGCCTAAGGCCTAGCTCTCTTGGCTTAGGGCAGAACCCATTTATGAGATCTGTGGTTCCCCTTTTCCTTTTATTTTTTATGTTTATTTTTATTTTACATATATAAGTATTTTGCCTGTATGTATGTGCATATCGCATATTTGCACTATGCGTGTGTCTGGTACCAAAGAATTCAAAAGAAAGTATTGGAGCCTTTGGATCAGATGGTTGTGAACCACCACGTGGAATTGAACCAAGATCTTCTGCAAGAGAAACACATGTTCTTAACCACTGAGCCAACGTCAAAGCCCCAGACATGTGTATTCCAAGAGAAGAGTCAGAATTATTTCTGCCTTTGGACCAATGTCTGTGTTCCAACATGTGAGAGAGATTCCTAATGACTCGTGGCACACTATTGAAGATGTGATTTCTCCACCAGGCTCCATAGCAGCACTTTCAGCTGCATACCATTTTGGAAATCAGTCTGATGAAAGAGAATTGCAGAGGCATTCATTGTGTCCTTAGTACTCCAAAGCCACAAGTCAGTATCAGTATACAAATTAGGAGGGCAGTAACACATAGGAGAAGGGAAGAAACGATGCAAAGGACCAGAGAGGCCTCTCATACTCTGCCTGGGTCACAGCAAACCCTGCAAGTTCTATGCTCACAGAGCTTCCTAAGGTCCTTCTGCATTCTACCATCAAGTGGAGAACTCTAAAGGCAAAATCTACCTGTAGTCTATAACCTAAACTGTCCATTAAGGATAGAATCTGGCTACACACATATGAACTACATTTATACACATATAATATATGGTATTATATGTATATAAATGTAAACAATAACACAGCACGTGTAAATATGCCAAATGTAACTGAGGATTTTATA
This sequence comes from Montemys delectorum, assembly GCA_019843815.1. Taxonomy (NCBI): domain Eukaryota; kingdom Metazoa; phylum Chordata; class Mammalia; order Rodentia; family Muridae; genus Montemys; species Montemys delectorum. The sequence continues at coordinate 34,351 of JADRCD010195836.1, read as the reverse complement.
TGGAATCTAAATGATTTCTCACTTTTGTTTGCTTAATTTTGCCCATATCATATTCGAATCATAACTGCTACCCATATGATTTCAATATGCTTGAATCATAAATAGAGCCTCTCTAGTCCTCAGAACAAGTCTGAAATATTTCAGGAGTGAAAATGTGATGCTCAGAGATGGTGAGGTTTTTGAGGTCACACAGGAAGGAAGCATCTGAGACATCACCCAGACACAGCTCTATCTGGCCTAGGCTCCATTTTCCTTTTCTTCAAGCTGCATGTGAACTGGCTCTTACATGTCTCCCCTTTTCCAACACATACGTTGGGTCAGAGGGTTTGGAACAACTGCATTAGATACTCATTACTGAACAGAAGGAGAAGAACTTCTACACAATAAACTTCAGGAACAATTGGAAAGTTTCTGCATCGTGTGCATTTTGTGCGCAAGCTTAACATTATCTGCTGAATAGTGAACTCAAACTGGAGTTCAGTCCCTGAGAGACTCTCTTTGAATCATGGGAGCTTAAATCAGAGGCAGAAGCTGTGTATAATGAAAGGGTCACTAACAGAAATTAGAAATCTGAGCCTGGTACCACGGCAGAGGAGTGAGGCTCTGAAGCTCCCGAGCCCTGCCAAGCCTATCTCTGGCAGTATGGTGGCTGCCAGACTAATAGAGCAGCCATCTGGAAAAGGGAGCAGAGATAGCAAGGAGACCTTGGTTAAGACAAGGTTTGCCTGGCTTCTCCATTCCAAGGGGACACAGACCTACATTCACTCTGACAGGTAGAATGTGCCTTCCCTGGGGCCCCACAGGTTGGAAAATCCACCTGTACCACCCCCATGGTGATCACAGCGCGGTGGGGACAGAGCCTGACACCACTACTACTACTAGGACAGAAAAGACACATCATGCATTTGACCTGTACCTTTACTTGCATGGCCTGTGTGGGAAGACAAAAGGAAAGAAACAGGGAGAAGAGTCAGTCAGTAAAAACAGGGATTCAAGGCATCAGGCAGCATGTTATTCATAGCTTCTTAGGCCCAATTGCTCAGTCAGCTCTACAGAAACTCAGCACTTTATGTAAGCATAGCATGAAGACTGAGGAGAGGTTAGGATGCAGGTTAATTTGCCTGTAAGGAATTATGTATACCTTCATCCAGCACTTCCAGCTGTGGAGGAAGTTACCTCAGAGACCAGCCTTCCAGAGTATATGCTTTGTAGAATCCACCCACAATACCTACTTACAGAAACTCTTGATATCTACATTGTCTCCTCTTCTACTTCCTTTAGCCACATGGGGCTGCAGACAATCGGCATATACCGAAAGACCTCATGTTTTAATTTCTCCCACCCACCACATTATCATCTCTAGCGAGACAGAGAACCAAGTTAAAGGCAATGCCTGTCGAGGTCAATTGGTACATTTGATATACAAAACATTATTAGCCTAATGTGCTATTTTACCAGTTTCCTTTTTTTGTATTTAAATTTTTTTCATTCAATATATTTTGATCCTATTCTTGCCTCTCTCCAGAGCCTCCCCACCTTTCTACCTGCCTAACTTTATGTTCTTTCTCTCTCTGTCTTAAAAAAAAAAATCTGAAACCAAAACTAAACCAAACTTCTCAAAAGCATACACAAAAAGAAAACAAACAAAATGAAACAAAACCTGGACTCCTTTTTGTGTTGCCTATTTGCCATTGATAAAAATATATTTTAAAAATTACTTGATGGGCTGGGATGTACATAGCTTACAGGGCCCTGGCTTCTATCCAAAGTATTGAAATCAAAGGAACAAACCAGAGAAAACAACACTGACAACAGAGAGACCATGATAAACTTTTAGTCTGGGCATGATGATGCACACTTTTAATGTTAGCACTGGAGACAGAGGCAGATAGAAGAGCTCAAGGACAGCTTGGCCTGCATTGTAGAATCTGAGGGTAGCCCAGACTACATACTAAGACTGTGTCTCTAAATAGAGTGAGTGAGGGAGAGAGGGATGCAGAGGGAGGTAAAGAGAGCGAAGGATGGGTAGGGGTTCTGTAATCCTGTCCAGAGATAATTTGGAATTAGTCCACAACCTAAACAACAGAGCCTCTCAAGTCTTACACTACAACTTTTAGACATGCTTTAAGTCAAAGGTTCCTATATCCTGAAGGCTATGCCTTCATTCTTCACATATGGCTAAGTTTAAATACCTCATGGTAATTCCCCAATTGCAGTTTATATGCCCGAAAAACAACGTCACCTATCTGCTCTTAGGTCATGAACTACAGCAGTACTTTATGATCAAGCAAGTGACTTTCTGTGTAGCTCTTAAGGGAAAAAAAAAACCCAATACAAAAAACCCAGACTTAGCAGTCTTCATGTTTTTCTGAGATATGGGAGTTTGATGAAGGTACATTGCCTGGTATTGTCTGTGCTACTAGAGCGCAGGGGGCTCACATCAGGCTTTGATCAAAGGCAGATCTGCACTGCAGGAAGTTGTTACATTACAGAGACTGTGAGTGAAGTGATTGTAAGTCAGCTCAACATGAGATGTTAGAGGAAAGAATTTCTGGAAATCAGTTTGAGAAATGGTGTAGGGGGCAGGGAAGGAGAGGGAGAGCATGCAAAGGGGGGGATCATAAGGGAAGGGGAGAGAAAGGAGGGAAGGGAGAGAGACTTGAGAAGAAATGATAGGTGTGTGTATAAGAGAGGGACAGAGGTAAAAAAAGGAAAGAAAGAGGGAGAGAGAGGGAAGGAGGGAGGGAGGGCAAGAGAGAGGGACAGAGAGAGGCAGAGAGAATATGAATGTGAGATGCTTCAAAAATGTAAGAACAAAGAAAGCAGAAGAAAGGACGCAGAGAAAGGATGTAAGAGAGAATAGTGTGTGTGTGTGTGTGTGTGTGTGTGTGTGTGTGTGTGTGTGTGCACTGAACATAACTCACACATAATTTTGTGTGCTCTTGAAAGATGCAAATATACCTTCACAAGACCACTCCTGCCCCTTTTCAACCCTCTAACAACACACCCCAATTCTTGTATCTCAGTGGGCTATCTTAGTGTTTATAATTCTGGTCAAGGACTGGCTTAACATTCCTTTGGCTAAATGCCTTCTAACTTACCATTCCCCTCCGAGGAAGCTGCTGCCGTATCGCCAGAAAACAAAGTACATTTAAACACCAAACCAAGCCAAAACATTTGCTCAGCTAGTCACATTAGCTAAATAGTTACCCACGAACTTGTGCTTTATAAACAAAATATACAATGAGCTTTCAAAAAAAAAAATCTGTGTTAGCTGCCAGCAAAATAATATATCTTTGAAGGGGTCTTAGAATAACTGGGTGGGAACAGCGTGGCCCACTGTATATTTTTTGTGCTTCCTTGCCTTCAGGCATGACTTATGCAGTGTGTGGCATGCAGCATTCACAGATGGACACCTTCACCAAGACTTCCATATGCACTAAAGGCCTCTTCATTTATATAACACAAGGGTGCAACCAAGAACAGAGACAAACACAAGCGGTGGTGACAAATGCCCATCCAGACAAGGTAGCTGAGAACGTTTCATTGTACAGGCAGAAGCAAGGGCAAGAGCGATTCAATTGATATGGAAGAAAATCCCCTCCCTGGCTTCTCATAGATTGTTCTCTATCCTCAGATACCAGGAACGGCTATTTATTGGATGCAATGAATCTGTCTTAAAGCATTCATCAAATGATATTCTGACAGCTGCTGCTAAAAACTGACTTTTAACCAGATTCTCTTGGGATTGTAAGCTCAACCCCATTATACAGACTGGAAAGCTGGACTCTGAGGAGTTAAGTGGATGGAAACAAAACCCTAGCTGGCACCTCAGGCATGGGTGTTTTCCTTTTTATTTCTGTCTCTTTACTACTATTTTCTCTGTTCTGAGGCAATAGGGTTGGTGTGAGTGCAAAATGCTCGGAAACAACTGGGGTAGAGCCTCAGTGTAAATGCAGCTGTTTGCTCCTAAAGACAGCTCTTTCCAAGAGGTAAATACCCATGTTTTGAACAAGAATATTCTCTGACCAGGCAAATGCCCCCTTTCCTCATTCATGAAAGAATAGAATGTTATGTTAGTTTTTTAGTGGATGAGTTGTGAAGTGGGTTTCTATTGCTTCATTCTTTTCTAAACTCAAAGACCCTGAAGATCCATTCATTTCTAGAGAGCTGAGATGGCTTTCCCCATTCCTGCTCATCAGGGATCTAAATCCTTATATCAGATTGCCATGGATGCTAGCTGGCTAGGTCAGTCCTCAGCCAGAGGATCTACCCGATGTAAAAGATAGTGTGATATCTGGATTTACTGAATTTCGGTAGGAAATCTGGGTTAAAGGACATCTTGTGATGGCCACAAGAGGACTCCGCAAAGGTATCTTAGATAAGCTGGAGTCTGGGAAGCCTGGGCTTGTGGTCCCCAAGGGAACAGCTGTGCCTATCAACAGGTAAATGCAAAAAGAATGCGGAACACCAGAGAAGTGTATCTAAAGCACCAAAGAAGACGCCATAAGATTCCTTTGCAGCCATGCTTCTCCTCAAGTATAATCTCTCTGCTTTGCATATGAACACTGTTCACTGTCAACTTTACTTGGCAGGATATGTTAAAAGTGTACTCTAATGTGTACTGGAGAGTAGATCGTAAACTCTACAGTCAAATTTTGGATACTGGAAGAAGTGCTAGTGTTAGAACAGATGGAAGACAGAAGAGGCAGTGCTGAGTGGCTGCAGCCCACTGGAGCCAGCTGCCCCACTTGGTAGAGCCTCACTCAGGTATTCAGGTTACCCTTGTGGTGTCATAATTGTTGTTTTGCTGCTATGCCAAGACGTTGGTTGTCCATCTCAGATGGTTACTAGAAAGGCGCTCAAGGCCCTCACGACAAGCCCATGATTCCCATCTTGCCAGACTCACCTTTCACTTCTGGGGGGGGAGGTCCTCATGCACACTCCACTTTTGTGTTCCTCACAGGCAGCACCAGGCCAGCCATGAGACAGCTGTCTCTCAGCTATTACAGGCTATTTACACTTGACATACAAGCCAAACCTCCCAGAAGCACAGTTCTCAGGGAGACAGGGCCAAAAGTAAGCCCCAAGGCCAGTAACAAGACATCACATTGAAGGAGACTTGGCTTTTGTATGTGCAACCGAAGAAGCGTGGCTAGCAATTTTCACCAGTCAAGACAATGATGCTTCATTATATAGAGCTGACTGAGAATGAGGTGCAAGTTCACTTTCCCTCCTATAGGTTAGTTTCTTCCCTAGCCAATAGAGTGACATGCCCTCTTTCAAACATCTCCTGCAGGGAGATGGACAGACATTTGGTTTTCCGAGGGCAGATGTCATGGAAAAATGAACACAGGCATTAAGAGGTCAGTACATCTGGAATAAGATAGATGCTAGCATTTCAAACAGAAAGAAAACAAGCGTGAAGCCAGGGTACATGCTGAGGAGGTGTAAAGGCAAGGTCATTTCCTCCTGACCCATCAGGAGGTGGCTTTGCACACTTGTGCTTTTACAGTGTGGCTGTCCTGGACACACTTCTATTTTAAAGCCATTCACAGCAGTGTTTGTTTGGGGACCTCTCAAATGCCTTGGGCAAGTGTTGAGACTTCAACTTTTTGATATACAAGCACTCCTTTATTTGCAAAGCATGATGACACTGCTGTTCAACAGGAGCTTCTTCTGGCACACTGTGTGTGAAACAGCAATAGAGGCTGCTGGTTATATGTGGAACCTGAGATGCGAGTGTTATTTAAGCCCCACAGAAGAGGATCTAGATCAAAGTCACGGCCGAGGTCAAGGTTGATGCATCCTTGAGATGGAATTCTAAAGACTTACTTTTGACATCTTGCTTTTGCTGTCTCCAGTTAAAAATGCCAAGTTATTAATTTCATTTTGAATCACAAAATTTTGTTCTTCCCTCTTGAAGTTCTAGACCAGGACAGGGTAGAGGGAGATTATGGAAGAAAAAAAATAACAAACAAACAAACAACAACAACAACAAAAAAGCATTAAAAGAAAGCTTCTCCAGATATATACCTGTCAAAACCATTCTAAACCCAGAGCCCAGGTGTGTCCTTACATGAGATTTACACCACAGAATGAAGACCTCGGCCACCATGCGGAAGAGCTGGTCAGAATCAGTATCCGGGCTTTTGAGCCAGTTAGATCTGTATTAAGAAGCAAGGGAATAGGTACAGGAGATTCAGTAGCCATGACAATGGTCACGCTCCACAAGTAGCAGCAGTATATATTTAGTCAGGTAAAACTGCATTACCATATGAAGACAATTAAGTCTCATACATTTAGGTCCAGGTTCAGAATTCAAATAAGTATCATTTATATATTTATGAAAAGTTTCAAGAATTGTCTCAGCAAAACAATTGTCAGACACCAACATTTCAAAACCACCACCTTTGCTTTGTTTCTTTTCTAAGTAGATGATTAAACCCTAAGTTTGGCAACAGACCATCCCAGATGTCTTACTGCAGAGAGAGTTAATGAAGCCTAGCCAGCCTATGGCAACGATGGCCATTATAGCATCCAGTCCTGCCCTGGCATTTGCTATTGGAAAGCCTCTTAAAGTCTCAGCCTCGTGACCATGTCATGCCCTAAACCTTTGACTCTGAAAGCCAGTTCTCTGAAGGGACGAACTAAAAGAATTTAAATTTTGTCTGGGGCTGTGCTTTTGAATGCATATGCTTGTAGATATCAACAGAAACCATCAGAGCCCCTGGAGCAGGAATTACAGGTAGTTGTCAACTGCCACAGTGTGGGCACTGGGAACTGAACTCAGTCCTCTGTAACAGCAGTTGATCTTCTCCACTGAAACATTTCTCTAGTCCCTCAAGGCCAGTTTTTGGAACAGAAGAAAATTTTGTCTACCATTTAAGCTGTCATCTTGTGGATTGTGGTGTTGGGTTTGTGGTGGTGGTGGTAGTGATCATGGTGGTGGTTGTTGTTGTTGGTGAGGTTGTGGCAGTGGTAGGTGGGTTGTTGTTGTTGTTGGTTGTTGTTGTTGGAATTGTGGTGGTGTGGCTGCTGCTGGGTAGTAGTGGTGGTATAGGGCAGTGAGGCCATGTGTTCATGTAAAGAGGCCAGAGAATAATGTCATTCCTCTTATATTGATTCTTATTGGCCTGGAACTCCATGTTGAATTGTCTGGCTAGCCATCAAGCTCCAGAGATCTGCCTATCTCTGAGTGCCTTTAAATTATATATATATATATATATATATATATTTTTATATATATATATATATATAAAATACCCCTCCCCAAACAAACGAAAATCCTTGTAGTCTCTGAGGACCACACTTATAGGCAAGAACTTTACTGACGAAGCTTTTCCTCCAGTCCCAGTGTCTTTTATAACCTCTTAATCGCTTTGGAAATCCTCTATAAATAGGCACTTTTAAAAACTAGGTTACGTTAAGACATAACTCAATAGTGACAGAACTGCTAAATTAAAGTCAAACTCAGTTATTTTCTATAAGTTATCTTGCCCATGTGTATCTTGTGCACTTGATTAAGTTGTATTTTAAAAAGGCATGCTGAATTGCTATTTCCAAATTTCTGCACAGAATGATTAAACACACACACACACACACACACACACACACACACACCCCCCTCTTCTAGTCAACTTTTTATATCACAATGGGGAGTTTCTTCACATTAAGAAACTCAACTACTCAACTTTCCAGGCATCAACCCACCAATTCAATCATGACACCATTTAAAATTAGTAAACGCTCACATATTAAAAACTCAACCCCGTAAGACTGCTCTCCACTGCTCTCTAGTTCACACACTAGCTTCAGAATGTGACCATCTGGCTGCAAATCAAGAGTTTTTTACAATTCTCTCTGTTCATAATGAATAAGAACAACTTATAGCTTTGGAAGTCAGTTTACTTGTTATTGATACTTTATCTTAAATACAACCAAGAAACATGAAAAGCAGAGGGCAAGGTATTATGAATGAAAATTCCTAAGAAGTAGCTGCGTCTTGCTGTGAGTGCCTGTGTCTCCAGCGACTGTTGGACCAATGGGAACCTCAGTACTGTGGAGAGATGGGAATGTTGTAGATTCAGAGGCTAATTACTTTATCTTGGGCTAGTTTCAGTCTTTTGGAACAGCTATTCCTTGCTCCACTCTGTATCTGAATTAATACCTCCTGATTATAAATAAAAACCTCTTAGAAGCTATTACCTTAGCAGACCATTCACTCCTGCCAATCCAAGAGCTAAGGATGTCATCAGATAGCATCTTGGGCTAATAGAATACCTACCCCATCTTGTTGTACCCACCTCTTTTGTGTACCCACCAATGTATTTTAAAGTTGCCTTGATTTATGAGTTTCTTTGTTTTGTAAAAATATAAAAATCCTGTGAAACTGTTCCCACCTTGGAACACAGAATTTGGGGCAATCTAAGTCTGTGTCCCCAGGACATGGTCACTCAAAATAGTTCCAGCATAGATCCATTATTTCCTTTAAGATGTGAGCTGTAGTTTTTATGTTGACAATGTAGAAGAGTAGTCTGGAGAGTCCAACCTTTCTCCAGGTACTTCACCCTCCAGGTATCTTTATATTTCTAACAGTTCAGAATGTCTCTAAACTCCAGAGTTAAGGTTTTAAAAAGAGGCTTTATTTCATAGTGTTATAGTTCGTTTCAAAGGTCAACCTGACATACCTGGGAAGGAGAAGGTTCAATTGAGCAATTGCTTCTCTCAGACTGACCTGTGAGTGCATCTGTAGGGCTATTTGATGTAGCAGGGCCCAGCCCACTGTGGTAGGTATCATCCCTAGGCCAATGGGCCATGGCTTTATAAGAACGATAATCAAGCAAACCAGGGGCAGTAAGCTTCTAAGTAGCCTTCCTCTATGGTCTCTGCTTTAAGCTCCTTTCGTTGGAATTCCTGTCCTGGCATCTCTTAATGATGAACTACAATTTGTAAACTGAAACAAACCTTTTCATCTCCTTAGTGGTTGTTTGCTATCGAGTTTATCATAGCAACAAGAAGCAAAAACGAACACATAGGCATGGTTGGTTAAACCATTGGCTTTGGTGATTAACTCCGTCTAGAGCTCCTCTCTTCTGGAGAGATCAAGAAGTCAGAAGGTAGGGATGAAAGTTCCAAAACATCTAATTGTGCAGTTGATTCCTCATGAGTGTGAGTTCAAGTATGGTGGCATGAGGCTTATTGTAAATAACAAAAGACAACCCTATAATTCAGACTGTCCCAAGGGAATCTGAAAGCCAGAATTACCTTTCATTTTTATGAAACAAAACTTCTTTTATTTTTAAGATTATAATATACTTACATCATTTCCCCTTCATTTCTTCTCTCCAACCCTTCCCATATGTCCTCCTTGTTCTCTTTCAAAGTCATCAACTGTTGATATGCACATATGAGTATATGCTTATACATTCCTGAATATAACCTACTCAATCTATATAATGTTTTTTCTGTGTATGTTTTTAGGACTGACCATTTGAAATTGGCTAAGCATGTTGTGTTTTATTCCCTGGGAATAAAACATATAACTGTAACACAGAAGTTAAATTATATGACTTTCTTGGGATAAACAGTTTGTTGCTAATGCGGGTATGCCTTTAATTCCAGCTCTTAGGAGGCAGAGGAAGGGGGATATCTATGAATTCAAGATCAACCTGGTCTACACAGTGAGACCTTTTCTAAAAAATGGGGTGGAGGGGAGAGACAATTGACTCTTACAAGTAATATGAAAAATTTATGTCTCTTGCCCAATGCAGAACATTATCAAAAACAAATTATGGAGCCGAGGAGACAGCTCAACAAGTGAACTTCTCACTGTACAAGTGTGATGGTCCACGAATGAATCCCTAGAGCCATGTAAATTCAGACTTGGTAGCATGATTTTGTAATCTCCATACTCCTATAGCAGAATGGGAGGCAGAGACAAGAGAATCCCTTGAAGCTCATGTGCTTGCTAGCCCAGAGGCAAATGCCAAAGAGACCCTTTCTTAAGCAAGATGGGAGGCAAGGATGAGTAATTCTGAGGTCCATACATGTTCCTGCACTCACATATACAAATGTACACACACACACACACACACAGTTAATTTCGGAAATATGCTTGGTATTCCTGGGCAACCTGATAGGTAGTCAGTCCCACTCACTCATGGAGAGCTCCATGGTAGGCAAGGAAGGGAAACATTGTAAAGGTCAATTCACTTTTAGATTTTTTCCTTCCTTTTTTTTTTTTTTTTTCCTAGCCTCAAGAACATTATTACTGAACCAGTCTTGTTTTCAAATTCAACTGTCAACTTTGTTATGTAGTAGATGTGGTTTTTGTTTATTTGTTTTTGTTGTTGTTTTTTTTATTCAGGGTGATATCCTGTCCCACTAAATATCCTGGTACTCCACCAGCCTTAACCTAGAACCAGGAAATGATCAATGAGATCAAAGTGGAAGTTGAAGAACAGACTTCTTGGAAAAGTTCTCTAAGAAGAGATCACATAGCAGAAAGTATCCTTTGTCTCTGCCCTGTGAAATTTGCTTTAATCCTTTTGGTTTAGAAAGAAAACCCACAGTCTGGAACTCTAATTGCCATATTAAAATGTAAAATAACTTTGGAGAAGGAAGGCAATGGGAATGAGATAAAGACAAAGGCGAAGGGCCCACAATGAATAATCATACTGGCCATACACTGCCTATCTTTGGGTTTCTTTTCTGTATAATAGACTTCTCATCTCTTTAAGCAGTATAGTCAGTTCTCCATTACCTGCAGCACAAATGCAATTCAAGTTTGAGGTTTGAGACTGATAAGCTCTTTGATTTTCCTTCACATTGATTTCTCCAGAAAGCTTTTTTTTTTTTCAGGGTTACATTTCTCATTTTATCAGAACCACCAGCTGCTCATTTCTTGGTGTTTCAGTTTTAATGAGCTTTGGGCACTTGTACTGTGGCTTATGTGAGAAGAGGCAAAGGTCATAGCCTAATCTGCCAAGGAAAGGTACAGCTGTGGGGATGGGCAGTAAGCAAGAGAAGCAAAAATTAGAACTTAGGTACCATTTCCTGGTGGAGATTCATTCTGTTCTCTTTGCCTCCATGCTGGGATGTAGTTTGAAATGGAGGAATTTAATTTTGCTCATGCTTTTTCTGAAATACAACTTTATATTCACTGCCTCTAGTAAAGTTCTTTCCTCCAAGCTAGCCTGGTTAGTGTGAAGAACATCCTCTTAACTGTCTTCTCCTAGGCACACAAGCACCCAGCTCCTCTCCTTCAAGTCAGACCAAGATGACACTTGCAGTCGTAAAGATTTCCCCTTCACTTTCATTGCTCAGGCTCACTCTGTTCAGAAGGATTCAGTATCTAAGTCAATACTTGGGTACTTGATCCCCACTGAGATTGTTACCTATCCCTTGAGTCCTATATCATCTGCACTGGTTGCTATTAAAAGGCAGCCATGAAATGCAAGGCTTCTTTCTAATGGAGGAGATTCAGTTTAGAGGTCATGAGTTGGGACTTTTCCATGTAAGGTAATGGGGAAAGCAACACAAGCCGGTGAAATAACAGTATATTAACAGAGAAAACAAGAAGCCTTGTGGATGGAATCTTAACAAGCTGAGGATGGTGCCTCGTGATGCTCGCTGTGATGGAGGGACTCAGGAGGAGTCTCAGGCAGAGAAGACATACTTTATACACTCTGGGTAAAGGTTGCTTTACAGACTGCTAGGTGGCCAGGTGCTGGCAGGCACGCAGGCACACACTGGCACACACATAGACTGCTACACAGGTCATACAGAAGTTGGCTCACAGGTCTGCAGATAGGCATTTGCAGGCAAGCTAGGGAAGTTGAAGTCTCTGGTTTAGGCATACTTGAAAAAAAAAACATACAAAAGCAGCATTTTGCCAGAAATAGTTACATAACACATTACATCACTACATATTTTTATGTTCTCTGGACATCTGGTGACCACCATTTTTTTGCTGACTCATAGCCCCACAGATGTCCAGTGTTAGCCATCTTGGCCCAAGCTGGGTATTCATATCATTGCCTTGTTGTCTAAACACAAACCGGTCCTTATGACCCTCTGTCTGAAACAGCTGTACACTTGTAACTCCAGCACTGAGGAGGCTTAGCCAGAAGGATTGTTGAGTTTGATTCTAGACTGGGATACACAAGACCTTGTCTCAAATCCCACATGCCCTCAACAAAATGGAATAGAATCTTGGGCAATGGCAAGAGTAAGAAGTCTCAAACTTACATTTTCAAGATCACAGTTTGAAAGATACTAAAGCTGTGCTCTTAGATTCAGGGTCAGGTTGTTTGAGGTGAGGCCTTCTCTCAGCATCACTACAAGACTTCACTCCACACAGGTCTTGGCCTAAGATGGCCACAGAACAGGGTTTACTTGGATTCTTTTTGATAGCTTCTAAAATGGATTTTTTTCTTTACCAAAAATTATATGACCAACCTCGTATTTATGTCCAACATATTTCTGATTCCCAGAAAGGAGGGAAAAACACCACTGCCCTTTTAGAGACTTGTTGAATCAGTCTTGACTTCTGTCTCTAGGAAAGAGGAGGTGGGCAGCTGATGTACTCTAATCTGCTCCCAAGTTCTGTGTATTCTGATCTGCCTAGAGTTCTTGTGTATCCTGCCAGCTTCAGGCTCAACACTGACTAATGGAAATGCCTTTTCAAAAGGAGATTCAAACACCATCCCATAGGGTTGAAGGAAGTACAAAGGTTTAAAACAATGAGAAGAAGATGGGACATAGAATTTCTTTGTTATTTTAAAGTGTTGCTACATGAAAGATTAGTTTTCTCTGGCTGCAGAGAGCAAAGTTAGAGCCTATTAGGCATTCTCCATCCAAGTGGAGGAAACATGAGGTGCTACAATATCTCTGTCAGAGCTCAATAGCTCTGTCCGTCTAAGTCAGTTGGTTCTTTGGGATGGAGAAAGTACTACTGGACTCTAAAGACTCTTCTGCTCTCTGCTTTCTACTCTACTGAAAGTCCAAGGACAGATTTTGGTGAAAAGGGTTTATTCAAGCCTTACCCTAAGGAAAAAAGACTTTCCTATCTCAAATCTCTATCCACACTGAGAAAAGGGCAGAAAATCCGGAAATGGGGCAAGTCTTTTTATTTCCCTTCTTGAAAGTCTTATAGTGTTCAACTTCTGGGCCTGGCCAGATAAACCACTTCCCATGGACACAGGGAAAAGAAGGGGCCATCCCTTGGTTAGGAAAAAGACTGTGGAAAGAGACAAAGGTAACAAAAGAGTCAAAGAAAAATTAGAAGGGGAGGCAAAAATAAACCTCACTTTATGATCTCAATATCCCAATTCTCTTCCTGCATTTCTTTCAATGCATTAGTAATAAACTCAGAATCACCAAGAATGCATTGGTGTTGAATTAGGGCAGAACTCAGAGCACTTCCTCTTGGTATCACTTGACTAAGAGCAAGCCCAGATTTGAATTCTCTAATTCAGCCTCCCTGTGTCTCCCCTCATCCTGTCTGCTGGTTTTATGAGTCTGAAGGTTGCCTTTTGAATCTGTCGATCTGCTTGACCCTGTATGTTTATCCCAAACAAAAGTTTAGTGATCTCTTTCACTGAACAGCACAGAAAGTATGTATCATATGGGGGAAGGAATGAGGAACACTTCACAGAAATCTTTAATAAAATTTTACAAGGGATCGAGTCACTGACTCTTACTGACCCAGATATCAAATAAACTCTATCAAGCCATATCTGAATGCTGTGTTCAACATTTATGGTGGCTATCCATTTTATAAGACTGCTTTTGGCTTGCATTTTCTATTTTTCGCAAGTGATTATCATAACACACGTTTAAATGTGCATGCATTACTCTTGGATCAGGGGCATAAAAGAATACTTAAAATTACAGCTACGTATCCATTTAGCTCATAAAAGCTGATTACATGGGAAGTCCAAAGTAAGGTTGGTTGTTATATTGTTCACTTAAAGGCAGGTTAAACGAAGTCTGAGTACACAGTAGGGAAACAGTCTTAAGTGACCTTAAGATGTATTATTAACTCTGGCTTGGAGGTCTAGCAAAGGTCTCAGTCTCTTTTAATATAAGAATTATTTTTATCATAATGCATAGACACATCCTCCAAAATAATCAAGTTAGAAAGTATGTTTGTTCTGGATTTTTATTTCAGAGTCTCACTCTTTAGCCTAGGGTGAAGTCTTAGTACGCCTTTTTCCCAGCCTCATAAGTGCTGCACTTATAGGCATGAGCCCCCATGGACACTTTTTTTCCCCTACACTTCACTCTTAGTTTAGTACAGATACTTTCTGACTTCACTCTTATGAAAGGTCTTTGAAGGGACAGACACTCATGTTGAAAGGATATATTTCTAAGCAGGCTCACATGGCTGTGACGCTCAGGGAGGAACAGGTTGAATAGTAGAGATGAATGAATTAATGATGATCTCAAAGACTCTCTGACATTGCCATTTTTAGCAACTGTCAAGCACCTTGTAAACAGACCACGCTCTCTCTTGAGTCTTCATCATCCGTGGTGACACGCAATTCAAAAGCTATTCCAGGAGCAATCTTGCCCCATTTTTATTTTTATTTTCACCTCAAGCTTCTTTAAATTGCTAACATAATTATGTTATCGGAAATGACTAAAGTTGATTCTCTAAGAGCTGAGTTCCTTTGTCAAAATGAGCATAATTTCCTGAAGCTAGAAAAGGAAATATAATATTCTAACCTTAGTGTACATGTTTATGCATATGTGCACAGACAATATGTATGCAGAAGATGTTTTCTTTCACATCCTAAATATAAGTAACCTCATACAAATTAGTTAAAGTACAGCTTATATTATAAAGATGAATGCTAAAATGAATATGAATCTCCTGCCATGGCAGAGTGGGAAATAACTCCAAAAAGTCAGTCAGTTATCTTCTCTTAGCTACTTTTACATCCCTTCTAGTACTCTTAGATTACAAGCCTTTCAACTATAAGAGAGTGTGGTATGATGAAATACCTAGTCTTTGCTTCTCTTCCTGGCAAAGGGACTCCTGAGCAGTTGGAGTAGTTTTTGCTTCTTATAACAAATCCCTTTGGCCGTAGAGGGGTTTATGAATAACATGAGGCTTGCCATTTCATAACAAACCCATATATTGATGAGGGGCTAGATAACTTCAGAATAGCACCTGGGCCCCAGACAGACTAGAACTCTCTAGTGGGAGTTGGAATCAGATTACAGGGTTGGGACTTTCAATCTTATTCCTAAGCTCTTGGAAAAAGAAAGGATTCAGTTCAAACTCAAAACCAACGGCCACTGACTGATACAGTCAGTCAATGAAGCCCACCTATAAAGCTGTTAAAGACCAAAGGTCAGTGGGTTCACAATCATATGGCAGGCAAACCATCCTAGGCTCAATGTCTAGTACAACAAAGCAAAAAACAAACAAACAAACAAAACCAAAGAAATCATAACAAAATACCACTATCAACAAAAACTCCTCAACAGTAAGACCCAGGGGCTTCTAGACAGGTGACCACACTGATGTTCAAGAGGCTGCTACACCTGGGGAGATCATGGGAACTCTGTGAATACTCAAATCCACGCATTTCTATTTGGATATTCCTGAGTTGTATTCCAATAAATCAGTAATCCCAAATGCTTTCTTGAGTTCTATAGGGGCCCCAAGGATTGAAGTACTTACAAGGAAGAGCATATTCTCAGTGGAACCAGCCAGTCCCATGAGGTCTGCACTTTTCCAGGAAAGGGCCTCATGTTACACTTCTGTTAACTTGAGCCCTCAGGGAAATCAAATATGCACATTTCCTGGCTTGTGTTTTCTCCACCCCCCCTCCCCACCCCGTAAACTAGAGGGCTGTAATAGGCCCTGAAGACAGATTAAGAATTTCTTTTCCAGGCTGGCGAGATGGCTCAGCAGGTAAGAGCACTGACTGCTCTTCCGAAGGTCCTGAGTTCGGATCCCAGCAACCACATGGTGGCTCACAACCACCGGTAATGAGATCAGACGCCCTCTTCTGGTGCATCCGAAGACAGCTACAGTGAATTACGCAGCCATGCACATGATGGCTCATGGCTATCTGTACAGCTACAGTGTACTCATACACATAAAATAAATAAAATAAATCTAAAAAAAAAAGAATTTCTTTTCCCTCAGTTTTAATAAAAATTATAATAAACTCATTTTCCCATAACATGTACTATGATATTTTCTCTTATTATGGGTGAGTATTCTGACCCAGGCCTTGTTCATTACCTAAATCATTCTGAGCAGGGGGCTCATAGAAATCCGAGTTTATATTCTGCACAGAGAAACTGTGGCTAGCCTGGTCACTTCCTTTTAATATTTCTTATGACATTTGTTTAGACAGTTTTCTATATATACTTTGGTGCCATGTGGACTCAGGAGAGGGTGTACAAGTAAAGAGAGTGATTCCCCCCCCCCCCCCCCCCAGAATCTATCAGGATCAGTCAGTCAGAGGTTAAGGTAGAAATGGGCAATCTTGTGTGGGTCCAGCACATGTTACTTCAGCTGTGAATTAATGATTGTAGTATTTGTTAGTTATTTCTTTTTAAAAATACTACAGAAACACTCCTTTGGAACTATATCCCCAATCCATGGGCACCCCATATATAAGACTGGTGTTTGAAGTTGGGTCAGTCCTACGGAAAGGTCTGTAGTAACTCTGGGTATTGTCAGAATTGGTGTACATCGAAGTGGAGAATCAGTATGGGAAAATTATATATTTGACGGGGAGGAAGCATATGTCAAATAGTATAGTTTAAAGTGACATATTTGTGTATTAAATTGACAAGGGGTGGATTTGTGATGACTAACTTTGATTATTAACTTGATTAAGAAATAATTAGGGAGGGAACTGGAGAGATGGCTCAAGGGTTAAGGACACTGGCTGTTCTTCCAGAAAAATCAGAGTTCAATTCCCAGCATCCACATGGCAGCTCACAACTGTTAGTAATTCTTGTCCCAGGGGATAAGACACATACACACGGGGTACAAAAACCCATGTAGGCAGAATATCTATTCACATAAAATCAAAATGAAGGTTAAAAAAATGAAATGCCTAGGGCACTGGTGGGCCCCAAATTTCTATGAAGGTATTTATAGAGAGGATTATATGAATGGGAAGACCCACCCTAAAGGTAGGTAGGTGGCACCATTTCCTGGACTGGGGTCCCAGGTTGAATAAGTAAGGAAAAAGGGGATAGACAACAAAACCATGATATTCTCCTTTCTCAGCTTCCTTATCTACTCAGATGTAAGTAAGCCCCTACTTCCTCCCATTCCCCTGCATGGTAGACTGTGTCTCCTCAGACCACGAGCCAACATAAATCCTTCCTTAAACTGTTTCCCATCAGTTAGGAAGGAGAAAAGTAACTAATACAGTATGAGTCTTCAATACCACACTTTAAGGTTCTCTAAAAATATCTGTTTGTCCTACAAATACTCTGCTTTCCTCACAGACATATAGGACTACAGGCCCTCGCATATCTCAAATTACTGTTTCAGTATTCATGGCATCACAATTAAATTTTATGTGCCAAATGAACATATTGGATCTGGATAAAGGACGGCTCATACAGAAACTTTCTGGTATTATGAGAATTAATTTGCTTAATTATGACATTCGATCATTTCCACTATTAAACATCCTGAACACACTGCTTCCTGAGGACTTCCGCCCATAGTCCCTCTTCCCACAATGATCTTCTTCGGGACCTGTATGCTTCCCAGCCTCTTATTTCCTGCGGGTCTTTGCTCAAACGCTGCTTTCCCAGTAACATCACAGTTAAGGAGCTGCATTTTACTTGCCCTTCCTAATTCCCTTTATTTCTCTCAACATCGTTGTACTGTTTTGTTTTGTTTTGTTTTGTTTTGTTTTTTTCAGTTGTGAGTGCTTTTTTATTTCCAAAAGGAATGCTCCTATGGCAACGTGTATGCCCCCCACCTCGAGGTCTTGAACAGTGCCTGGCACTGTCAAAAATGAGACAATGCAAACCTTATTCTCCCAGCTCCCCTTGCCTTGTAGCGGCCCATGAGGATGCATGCCTTAATCCATACAGACTCATTGGCCAAGGAGATCACTGTACATTTATGTTCTGACTCCTGGTGGAAAGACTGTGGTAGCGATAGCTTCCTTCATCTCCCTAGCAGCACAAAGCAAAATCATCTTTCCATGTTATCTGATTGTACAAACCAGCCTTGGAGAGCAGCCAGCAGCTCCCAGACACCTCCTTCATACCTGTTGTTGTCCACATAGCGGATCAGCATGGGGTAGAAGGCATAGAGGTCCCTGCAGAGGACGGCAAACTCATCCAGGATGAGGAGCTCAGCCTCCTGGGTGTCCCCCTTGCCATCGGTCTTCAGCTGCTCCTCCTCCTGCACAGTCTTCACCGCCTTTTTCTTTAGCTTCTCCAGGGTGGGGATGAAGTGGCTTCGAAGCAGGTCGGGCCTGGCCTTGCTGATGATTGGCTGAGCATATACTGCATGTGCAAACAGAGGACCTTAGTCACATTCCATGTGCTATAGCCATTAATGAAATTGAGAAAGGTGAGATTAAGGAAACCTCCAACCCAGGATGACATCCGGGCATAGATCCTATCTGTAATCCTTCCTTGAAGTCCACAGTGAAGAGTGAGGATCTGGCACAGCTGCAAAAGGTCTCCACCCTACACAGCAACTCCAGGCCATGGGAGCCCCACCCAACATAAATTCCTCAAATATGCACGCCCTAGGCCATACCCCTTCTCTTTTCTAACAGACTGTCTTCCATCATCTGATAGCCTGTCCATGTTGGTCTTGGCTCATCAGTTAGATTTTATGTCCCTGCAGGAAGCCTTTTGTTCATGGAAATCAGTCCTGTGATGATCTGGGAACAAGCTTTCTATTGAGGTGATAGATATGTCAGTTACCCTGATCTGTCATTACACATAGAATATGTGCACTGGAAGTCACATTGTACCCTTAAATCTGTATATTTATTATGTGTTAAAAATAAAATGTATTATGTACTCTTATATGTTATGCTTACACATGCTTTCTAATTATTTCATTTAAAAAAATCTGCCAAGAGCATATGCTCTCAGCACTGACATCTCCTTTGGACTTTGAGGGAGGGAGCATAGGCTTAGAAAAACTGGGGCATTAATAGAAGCAGAGAAGCTGAACAAGAAATTATCAGGGCTGCCCTGTTGGCCTTTTATAAGAAGAATGAATGGAAACCCACGTGTCCTGTCCTATTTTTTATATCCCATTGATTAGATTCTGATTATGCTATTATGAATTAGGTTAGCTGAGATGAATAGCATGAGTCTAAGAATCAGAGTAATTGCAAGAAAAAGTGAAATGAAATGAACGTATCCTGAACCATTGACAATGGACATTCGAATGCTATTTCTACGTTTCTTTAGCTTAGGGAGGAAATTCAGTTAAGAACAACTACATTCTAGGAGTTTTCTTTTACCTCCCATTTTCCCCTTATGTTTTGCTTTTCTAATAAAAGAGGAAGGGATAGCTTCAACTGGAGAAGGCAAAGGTAGCTTTTTGGATGACGTGCATTAACCATGGAGTCCTGACTTCTCAGCAGTCTCCAAGGCCCGGCCCACTGCTTTACTGAACTGAGCTGAAATGAGGTCCTTAAAACTGACTTGCATTAGTCACCAGGAGTTAAGTGGCCTCACTGACTGAGATGTGGATTTGCTGCAGGAAGGACAGCCACAATTCTGTTTCCACTAGTGCTCCTCAGTGACAGGAAACTCTCACAGCCTGGGAGGAAAGGAGCGCATTTTCTGATCATTGGCCTTCCCTTAACTCAATACTATAAGAATCCATTAAATTGCCTTAGGACTAACAACCTTTTAAGGGTAATTGGCAATAAGGGACTGTCTACCCTGTTTATTATCTGCCCATAGGGTCTGCATAGTCCAGCAGTCAAAATAGTTGCAATTTTAATCTCAGTTCATTTGTGAGACTGAGAGGATGTGGGAATCCTTCCCACTTGTTCTTCTAGAAATGTGTCTGTGCATTTGCCAGGAAAGGGAAAGGTCATCATTCAGGGGTGTGCTCCCTGTAGCCTAGCATTGGCAGTTCATGGTCCAGGAGGTCGGATGCAGGAAGCTGTGACAAGTGGACTCCCTGACCCGAACTGAAGTTCCACCAAAAACAATGATTTTCCACAGTGCAGAGCTCCCAGACTCTAGTTTGACAGGCAGGGTACTAAATATTCATGGTTTCTTGACTGTGGGACATACATTCATTTTCCAAAACTTTCCCTCTTTTGGTTGCATCAAGAACAGAAAATTGGCTAATAGCATTTATTTAGAGCCTATTGCACGCCAGGACTTAAAGAGGATACAAAGAAAGAGAGAAAATTAAAAAAAAAAAAAAAGCAACAAAACAAAGTGCTATTGTTAGCTACATTCAAGCCAGTCTTAGAAATACAAATGCTGAATGACATTGAGAAATTTAGTACAGAGATGGAAGTGAGTTTTATATAAGTGCCAAATGCAAAAGGTTACTTACCAATAAATTATAGATAATTAATAACAAAAGAGCCAATGAGTTTCTTAAGCACCCAAAACAAATATGGCAATGATCATCACAGAGAAATGCAGCTGATCTACAGGGCTTCTTGGGGATCTGAAGGGCCTGGATTAGCAGGGAAGTAGGGTTGGGGTAAGGGTTTGAGGAAAGCATGCCCATTTAGTTTACTGTGCTGTCTTTGTTTGATGCAGGGTCTCACATGTCTCAGGCTGGCCTTGAATTCCTACCTGTACCTCCCAAAGGCCCATGTTACAGGGGTATGCCAACATGCCTAGTTTATGCAGTGCTGGGGATGGAACCCAGGGATTCATACATGCTAGGCAAATACTCTACAAATTGGTCTACATCCCCAGACCCAAGTTTACTGCTAAGCAAATGGGAGGTAGAAGATTAAAACACAGAACAGAACTTGCTCAAAATCATCACAGAATTATTAAAAGAGTTAAGAAGAGACTCAGGATGCCTTAACTGTAGAGCCAAAGACTGTGAGAGGAAGGTTTTGGTACCTGCGATACGCTTCATCCAGGAGGCCTCATCAATGCCCAGGTTGTTGTTGATGATTTTCAGGATGTTGCCAAGGATGAGGCTGAGGTGTTCAGATGTGACCTTGGTACAGCAGGGTCCTGTGCTGGGGGGCAGATTCTCAGGTCCCCGCTCCCACCAGTAGGACAGGTAGTTGCAGAGCATGGGCAAGATCACTTCAATGACATGAGGCATCTCAGTGTACCGGGCACCTGACTCGGCCAAGCCATTGATTTCTTTCATCAGGCCTTCCAGCTGGGGGATGTCAGGACACATGTCCTCCACCTTGTCTGGCATCCCCAGAACTGACCGAGAGAGTACAGGGAGAAGAAAGGCACCACTAATTCAAAGGCACGGTGATGTAGTGTACCATTCTCTTGGTCTTTACAAATAAATCTCCACTGCAGAGCCTTAAAGGGATGAACTTGGATGAGAGCAGTCTTGGGACCTGAGTTGTACATGTAGACTGTAGTTTCCAGAGCCATTTCCCTAAATGCCACATTGAAGTTAAAAAAAATATATATATAGCTAAAGTAGCACAATGGGGACACTGCTGAGGGACAGTGCGTAAGACTACTTTGTGACAAACAGGTCCTTTGCCATTCCCTGTTGGCCTGACTATTAGGACCTCAGTGTGTGTCCATTGCAAGAAACAGTAGCATCCAGAGTAAAACAACTCAATGTTCAGATGCCAAATTCTATTTCAATCATCCAGATCACTTCTGTATATCCATGAAAGGGAAAGGAAAACACTCCATCTAACATTCCCACAGCTGGGCTAGAGGCTCTAATGCTTAGCATCGAGTTCAAAATACACTGAGGGGGGAAAAAATTGCTCCCAGATTGATTTTCTGCCTTTACAACAGAAATGATGGATAACTTCAGGTGACTTAAGTGACTTTCTGTCAGTCACTCACTTTGCTTTTTAAGAAAGCATATGTACGGGGACTAGTGAGTTAACTCTCCTTTCTCTGTTTTTTTATGACAGGTCACTTCACTGGATAGAGACAACCAGGATGAAATGAAACTAGAATTCAGTATTATTTCAGAGAGGATTGGACTTCTTTTCTTTCGTATTGCTGATGCAGGTTATTGGCAAAGGATGCATCTATCTTGCTTTGTGCATTAGAAAACATGGGGAACGATCTGGGAATCCTGAGAGACCCTTACACACAAGGTAATTTTACATATACACTATCAGAGTGAATAGTTAAATGCTGAGAAGTCAAACTCTGCACCAGGAGCTTCACATTCAGAACAACGTCAACCACCAGCGGCAACTGACACATTTATTTGCTATTACGATTATATACATAAGAAAGCTCAGGTGTGTGTGCTTAAAAGTCACATAGATAATTATCACCATAGACACTTCTTCCTCCCATATAAGAAGAACCAGAAGTTGCTTAAGGTTGGGGCACTGCAGTCATGATAATGACCTTTAGAAGTTATTTATACGTACAATAATTGGTCCTTGAATGGGACCAACACTTATGATTCAGAAGGTGTTTTTGGGCTCCAAATGCCACACGATAATCTCAAAGAGCAAATTCTGGCATGTTAGCTACCTGAAATCAGCCTCAAAGGAACCTTATTAGCACCAGACACAAGCGTGTTGGGAAAAGTCATTAGAACATACTGCCCTTGTAGCTTTTATATAATGGTTCTCATGGTGGGGGCCTCTCACCTGCCACAGCTGTATCCCCTGGAAACGCATCAGAGATGTAAGTCCTCAGGCCTTACTCCAGGTCTACCGAGTTGGATATACCAGTGGCAGTGGTAGGGCTTGGAGATCTTTAACACACCAACCAAGTGACTCAGGCAACCACTGAGTAAGATTCTAAAGTTCTTTATTCATTTCTCCTAGCAGCTCTTCATCCAAAGAGCACTGCCCCTTTGCAAGGTAGGCTGATAGATTACACTGGAATTGGGCCTCTTTTCTCAGTGGCTGATTATTCAAACAGGATATGGAAAGTAAGCAAGGAGGCTGGTGACAGGACGTTTTTGTCAACCTCATACTTTGATGAATAGGCTATTTCCATGTGACTAAGGATTTATGCCATTTTGAATAAGTATCACAAAACAGTGTTAAACTTTTTCTTAGGCATATCTTAGCTTTGGATAAGAAAGTGATATATATTCTTAGGGTATTGAAGCTTCTAATATAATTAACTTTATTGGCACAACACTAAACATCAATTAATAGCGATGCCCAATCGATGGAAGAGTGATACTATAAATCAATCCATACATTTAAAAAATATGCCATTATTGTCACCTTAAACATCCCTTCCTCTCCTTTTCTCCTTAGGCCACCCATTTTGTAATGAATGAAGTCTACTGTCTTATGGTCCATTAAGCTATCAGTCATTCTCCAGGTCATTTGTGCATCCCAAAATACATTTTGATGCACATATGATTTTTTTAAGTTTTACTTATTTATTTTATGTATATATGCTGTAGCTATCTTCAGACACATCAGAAGAGGATATTTGATCTCATTATAGATGGTTGTGAGCCACCATGTTGTTGCAGGGAATTGAACTCAGGACCTCTGGAAGAGCAGTCAGTGCTCTTAACTGCTGAGCCGTCTCTCCAGCCCTGCACATATGATTTTAAAAAGAGCCACAGAAATGCTTAGCATTCATTCATTGCTTATTTAAATCAACAGTGAAAAGCAGGAGGCTTGGGGGTCAAGCCTCAGTGTTGCTGATAGAAAAAGGAATTAGGTCCAAAGGTCCTTGAAAGGCAATAATGCCCCCAAAGTGACAGTATGGACTCAGCTCAAACTTGGCACACTGACATGCAGTGACCTGTGAAATAGGTTTCTGTCTGCCAGAGAGAGCCACTTCTCTCATCTCCCCTTGCCTTTGGTGAATGGGGCATCTAGTTTTCCACTGGTGAATATCTGTGTGCATATCAAATGTTAGCCTCCAGTTCCCACTGTCATTCTAATTCAGTAGAACTTTATTAGTGGTCTTACCTAAATTATCCTGGGGACCCTTTTGTGGGGTAGGGCATTCTTATGTGAAATGAGAAGCAATAAAGACTGAAACTCCTGTAATTTAGCATTCTGCGTTCTAGATTAGAAGGACAGTGGTGAAGAGGTGTGCTTGGGACCTCATGACAGTTTGAGAAAGAGCACCTGAAATAAATGGAACTTTTATGGAGTATAGCTTTTCATTTGTATTATATATCCATAATTTAAGAAAACCTTGTCTCTAGACGAGATGGACTATAGTTTAAAATGATTTACTTTTAAAATGATTTATTTTTCTTTTTGCTAATATGGTAAGGCCTATAATTTGGCAGTTTGGGCTTCAGATTTCATCAAATCACTATAGTTCTGTTGGAATTCAAGCTTTATTAAAAATAAAGCTATTGAAGAGTTTTTAGTTGAACCTATCATCTTGTGACATCTTGTGTCATCTTGTGCCATCCCAAGACAGTACAGAGCTTTCTCCATCTTGTATTCTTGCTGAAGCCATTTCAGGTTTAACTAGAATCTTCTTGATAGAGAATCCCATGTAAATAGAATCCCAACTCTATTCTAGGAACCTAAGGTCAAGATGCCCAAGCTAGTTTACCTTCTGTTAAACTGCCTGCTTGTGCAAACCTCTTTCTCCAGCTAACTACTTATCTTAGCTTCTGTTAAACTGCTTGTTTGCACAAAACCTTCCTGTTCAGCTTCCAGCAAGATACCATGATGTGTTTTTACCTCTAAAACCCCTAAACCTAAACACTTGGCACCACACTTGGGTCCTGATGATGTCAATGTAGTCCCAGCGAGATGGAATGAAGACTTTCAACTGGTTATAAACTGTGTCTGAGTGGTCATCTCTAGTGGGCTTCCTGTAACAATCTTAACTAATATCACACTGAATCCAAATATGAGAGTACTTGTTTTCACTTTCCAGAAGAAGGATTACAACTTGATTTGGGTTTTAGCTTTAATAGTTATTGGGGTTTTTTTCCAATAAATATTTATCTGTAAAAAACAGGCTGTAGGCCAAATTTGTCCTACGTACATACTTTACCACTCTGCTATAGAACTGAATGTACACCAATTCTTCTGTTAAAAAGTCTTTTCCTTGTATAACTACAATTCCTTCTGGTGAGATTCGATGTCTTATTTTCTGTGATGGTAGATAATATGTGCTCAGTGTCCTTTTGAAGCACAACTTTCTTTTGAAGACTGTACTTAGGTTATTATTATGCAGATGGTACTTTGTGATGGCACTCTGACTAAAGACTAGATAAAAGAAGTCATGTCCCTAGGCACAGACAAAAAATGAAGACCTGGGGGAGACAAAAGACCCCCAAGATCTTGAGATGTCAGGTTATGAGAATCCACCTAGACTGTCTCCTCAGGATGAAAGAACTATCAAAAGTCTAATCATCAAAAAAAGTCGTTTTCGAGCCCATTTATCCAACAAGAAAGAGACAATATCTGGTCTCTAACCTAGACCCACTGACCTACTTTCACATTGTGATGATTAGCCTTGTTGACTTAGTGGGATTTAGAATCACCTGTAGGTAGGCCTGAGAGGCGATTACTAGAGAAGTTTTGCTGAGGAGGGAAGACTCCCCCGAGTATGGGCAGCACCACTCCCCGGGCTGGGATCTCAGAGTGAATAAAAAGGAGAAAGTGAGTAGAGAACCAACATTTCTCTCTCTCTCTCTCTCTCTCTCTCTCTCTCTCTCTCTCTCTCTCTCTCTCTCTCTCTCAATGTGGACACAATGTGACTAGCTGCCTCATAACTTTTACCTTTATGCCTTCTCTGCCTTGAGAGAATGAACTTCTTAAGCCACAAGCCAAAATAAAAAAAATTTTTTTTCCTTGTGATGTTTTATCAAGAGAAGTAGTTAATAACACACCATGTAACATACTACAGAGCTGCGGTTCTCTCCTGCCATCTTCCTGGATACTCCCAGGGTTGATACTTACTAGACCGCTCCCTGGGTGTTTTGGTGTTGAAGACTGAGAGGGGGTTATAGCGGTTAAGGCTGGGCTCCAGAAACGCCACAGGGATAGCAGCTGCTAGGGAAGCCAGACATTCTCCAAGAGCAGGACGCTGCCTGGAAACAAAGAAGTCCATTTAGAAGTGGTGCCATTCATGTGCGGACCCCACATACCAGTTAGGTCCCCTCCTCAGGATGTCTCACACTACTTTTCTATGTTTTTTTTTGTCACTGGACATCCAGAGGCACAGTAAGAGTGCATGCACTTTCTCTCCCCAACTTTATCCAAATACTAATGGTTTAGATTGAGCTCACTGCTTCGAACCTGGTTGGGGCTAAGATGATATGATATACTGAGGGACTGTTAGAGTGCCATCATGGAAATAACAGCCTGCTGGAGACGGTGTACCTGAAAAACCTGTGGAACCGGCTGTCAGTTATAAGACTCCTTTCAGTTCCCAACCAAGACCTGCACCCAAGACTGTGTGGGTTAGTTACCCCTCACTGGGACAAGAACCAACAATTTCAATAGCACCACAAAAGCTGGAATTTCAAAAGCATAGACTCTGAAAGCAGATAACAAAGATTTATAGAAGTGGTAACATTTATTTTTTTTCACTGAAAAGCAAGCCAAATTGCTCTTAAATTTAACTTTTGCTTAAATTAGTGATTGCTGAGGTTTGATCTTTTGCTGTGTATTATAATGCTAAATACTGGCCCTCAAGGTCTGGTTACTCCTAGGGATGAAGACATGATCCTCATGTATACCAAATGTTGCTATGTAATTTTGCTCCCTAATTAAAAATATTGGTTAAATAAAGATGTCTACAGCCTGTACCTGGGCAGAAGAGAGGTAGGCAGGGCTTTGGTTCCTGGGCTTGGGGTTGAAGCAGACCAAAAGGAGAGGACAGAGGACAGAGGGGAGAGGGGAAGAGGAAAACACCATGAGGTGGTAGGTGGATTGTGAGAACATGGCCACAAGGACTGGCTAATTGGAGTAGGACTGCCCCAGGCAGAACATGGCAAGTTTTACTTTGGGGTTATTGACAGGGAAGGAGACAAAATAGCATAAAGGGTTGATACCTGCCCAGTTCTAGTGCTTTAAGGCTTATAAATATAAAAGTTTTATGTCTTTTATTTGGGAACTAAGTGATCCAAGGTGGGGTAGAAACCTCCAATTAATTTTTACTACAATATGTGGTGAATGTCTTTTCTTGCCATTATAGGTCAAAGATAGAACATATATTCCATACAGAACCACAAAGGAATGCAACTTTAAAAGCCAGATCTTTACAAAGTAATTGTAAGGATTAGCTTCACTCTGTAGCTGCATTAGAGAAAGAGATGCATTTGAGATGAATTTTTAAAATGTGATATTAACCTTTTTTTGAATAAAATTACTGGAGAAGGCTGTTGGAGTAGATTGGAATCTTTAGGGCAGTGTGAGAGAGGACAGAATGCCTTAGCTTGAGAAGTAAGAGCAGTGTGCTGATTAGAGAGGAGAGAAACGAGGAGGGAGGCTGAGTTGGCATAAAGCTTTGGATTCACTGGAAAACCCACCCAGGCTTCACTCAATTACTAAACTGGTTCAAAAAGAGAAATTTTAAACAACTCTAAAGAAAAACTAATAGATGCAGTTTTTATCCTTTATTTTCTCAGGCTCAGCTTTCAAGAAATGAACCGCTTATGTGCTATGAAGTATTCTAGGGAATAAGTTTCAAATCATCCTAGAAGGAGGGGTCCTTAGTCAGTTCACTACTTCCTACATGATGGCATAGCCTTGTCCTCCAGGGAAAGGTCTGGCTGTTAGACTCCTTCTGACGTACTTCTTCCCCTGATCCAGGTAGGCTTCACAGGCAGAGCACCCTTAGGCCAACCTAAGGACCTGTGTTTGTGTACCAACTGCCTGAGCCTCCACTGGAGATGTATAAGTGGGAAGAGAGATGACAGGGAGAGGGAGAGGGAGAGGGAGAGGGAGAGGGAGAGGGAAGGTGTGTAAAACGCTGAGACCAAGGCCCACTTCTGAGCAGCCTCCGAACCAGGCCTTTTCCCTCAACTATCCTTCCCATAACCTCTTCTTTCTTCCTTGCCTTTTTGGGCAAGCTCAAGATGGCAGATAGGCCTGAAGAAAAGAACATTCCTTTAACTTCATGTCTGAAATGGCCAGTACCCTCAAAGAGGACAGGGAAGAATAACTGAGATGAGTGCCCCACAAAGGGCCATTTCACAGTGTGTACCAGCCGAATGGTCAATAAGAAGTTATTGGATGTCTCTTCTGTATTGCTTTTGAAGAAGAGAATGAGAAAGTGTGGCAGGGAAAGGGCTGTCATGGGGGGAACACAGATGGAAGAGAATCTAAAAGACATTCATGTATGGTAAGAAATGATTAGGTAGGATCCCAGGTCTGAAGGTAAATTTCAGGTGGCACTAGGAAGTGGAGCCAAACTGACAGCATTCCCACTTGCTCTGTTTTACTGAAATTGAAGTTCTGAGCTCATGACAGTGGATGTTTAGACAGTGAGACAGCTATAAAGGCAAGCCTTGAGGGGGAGAAAAGAGCTGAGAAGTCCCCATTGTGCAGGGTAGCAGTGACAGGGACATGACCCTGTCCTCTCTGATATTAATTACTGAAAAATCTAAGCCATACCAGCCTCTCAACAGGGCACGATCTAGTCAGGGACACATGTGGATGCTAATTAGCTGCTCAGCCAAGAGAGGTAAACAACAGCTCTCCTGGTCCAGCTGCTAACACAGCAAAACCCAGAAGTCTGACAATTAATCCTTCTGGCTGTGAAATGCCAGAGAGAATGACCTGGGGCCTCCAGGCCCATGGAGTGATGGAACTAGACATAGGCTTCTCCAGTCATTAGTGCCCCCAGGGGGCAATGTAGGCATGGGCAAAGGTCCCAGGCAGAGCAGAGGCTGCATGGTTAGCTCCATAGCAACCAAAAATAAAAGAAAGGGCTTGCAGTTTATCATTGGATATGGAAACCATTTTTTTTCCTTTAATCTTTACTGCCAGATAGAGTATGTTTCACATAATAAGTTAAGTCAAGGGTGACTGACTGGAGAGGTTTCAATATGTATTCCAGTATTTATTAGCTCCTAATTCCCAAACTATGGGGCTTTCTTTGTCAATCTCTTATTTACAGGATGTCAGTAACAGTGAGCCTCTCAAATGTCGGGGACACAGGCAAAGACAAATAAATTAGACTATCTTAATAGCACTGGGGTGGTTTGATTGAAAATAGACCCCATAGGCTCTCAGAGATTGGCACTCTTGGGATGGGTGGCCTTGTTGGAATAGGTGTATCCTTGTTGGAGGAAATGTGGACTTTGGGGTTTCAGAAGCCTAAGCCTGGCCCAGTGTTACTCTCTCTTTCCGCTGCATACCTGATCCAGATGTAGAACTCTCAGCTACCCCTCCAGCACCATGCCAGCCCATGTACTGCCATGCTTCCCAGCACGATGACAAGGGACTAAACCTCTGAACTGTAAACCAGCCCTGATGAAATGCTTTCCTTTAGAAGAGTTGCTATGGTCACGGTGTCTCTTCACAGCCACAGAAACCCTAAGACAAATACTTTATACACATATATGCATCATGATTTTTAAAGTTCTGTCCTGTATGCTCATGATGATAGTATGGAGAGGAAGCAGCATGAGCAGAGTAGAAAGCACAGTGTGGGGGGGAGCACACTCCTAAGTGGCAATATTAATAAATTTGGTGGCTTAGATATGTGTGCTGTACACTCCCAAATGATTGATCACTGCAAGCCAGGAAGGTGGAGGGAACAGGCATCTAAAATGTGAAGGAAAAAATTAGTTTCATTCAAAATAAAACTGAGGTTAAAGATTAATAAAATGAAGACCCAAACTTGATTGTCTGGAAAATCTTCCCTGAAATCTCTTTAAATTTTTTTTTTTAAATCTCCATATTATAAAATTCAAGAATTTTGCATGATCAAATAAACAATGTTTACTCTTTGATTTTCAGTATCTGAAAACCTCACAGATTTATGTAATTTCCAATATTATTTTGACTTGAAAAAATTCCAAAAGACACTTCTTCACTCTGTGTTGTTGACTTTTTCTTTTCATAACCATTCCCATCACTGAAGTGAGTGAATCTTTTCTAACTACAGTCACATGCCAGGTAGAGCTGGGCTGAATACTCAGTAATTCCCCTGCCATTCAATAGATGGCCTTTTGTCAAGAAAAAATTAGTTAAAAGTTATCAGGTCCAAAGGAACCTCCATTTCCCAAATTCTGGTGGTTAGATAACAGCCAGCATTCCTTGGGAAGTTGTGAGGCTGGTTCCACTCCCCCAAAGGAGCCATTTCCCTTACCACTGCCTGGAGGGACAAATGACCATTGTGACCTCCAGGTTCACCAGTATCACAAGACCCTGTTGTACATGTCCACTCCATGCTGGCATCCAGGCTCTTTTAAACTCTTCTCACATCCTTCCCTTCCCTCCCCGTCAAGCTGCTCATTCTTGTAACATTGCTATTCTGGCTCTATTCTTCCTTCTGCCCACTCTCCTTGTCTTCTTTCTTGCTCTCCCTCTTTCCATGTTTCTCTTATTCTCTCTCCTTTGCTCCTGCTTCTCTCATGGCCTGGTCCAGTCGGCTGGCCCTGTTCAGTCTACTACTTTCTCTATCTGCCATGGGCTCTTCCTCTGGTGGTTTTTCTCTGTCATATCTACAACAAAAACCTTCCTTAACAATACCATGTAGCTGTCATGTCTCAATTTATATAAAAGGTGGTAGAGAAATGCTGATTCTATTACATGTTTCTCTCTAAAACTCAACATTTAGAAAAAAATTAAAAGGATATCTGGATCTGTGCTAAATTTATAATATGTGTTATAACCCCAGATTACAAAGTAATAACCAATCAAGTGGGGGTGCAGAATTAAAACATACTCTACAGAAGGGGCCTTAGAGATGACTTATCAGATAAGAGCACTGGATGATCTTTGAGAGAACTTGGGTTTGATTCTCAACACAATGGCAGCTGATATCCATCTGAAATCCAAGTTCTAGGGTATCTGACATATTTTTCTGACTTTCTGAGGTACAAGGCATGCATGTGTTGCACAGACATTCAGACAAAACACTCATAAGTATGAAATTAACTAACTAACTAACGAACTAATTAAAAAACAACAATAACAATGACAACAGCAACAATAAGAGCCAAAACCTATAATTTCCAGAATCAGAAGACTGAAGAAGTCTTTGGAGGTAAACACAGGATTTAGAAGTTACTTGAAACAGTGAGCATTTAGGTATATGGAGGTCATTCAAGACCTGGTGGACAATATACATGCGAGAAGCTTCCATCTTGCAGAGTTAAGATATGGGGCCGAGAACGATATGTGCCTGCCATTCCTGTCACCTGTACTCCCAGCCTGGAGAAATCCTGGAGGTACACTGGCATGAAAGAATGAGAAGGAATTTGTTTTGGAGCTGCAGACCTAATCTCACCAGAGGATGAGCATATATTAGATCTCTCAGAGAAACACCTGGCTGCAATGTGAGAGTTGTGTCTACTTCTCACCTGGGCTAGTCATTTACTCTTCTTAGGGGTGGACATCAGAGCTCTGGGAAAGGTTGGCTCCCTCCCAGGTTCTCAGCTTTGAAGCTGCCTGCTGTTTCCTCCTAGTTTACTCTCATCTATTTTAACACACATACACACACACACACACACACACACACACACACACACACACGCACACGCACATGCACACACACATCTACACGCACATCCACACACTTGCACACACCTTTGTTCTTAAGAGTTAACAATATTCCTAGCAGCCAAAAAAAGAGAGATGATAAACAAATTTATCCAGAAAAAGAAAAACAGAATGTTTTCTCTATAGATTCACAGAAAACAAAATGGAAAAGATTAACATAAAGAAAGCTTTTAAAAAATTACAAAAAATAGTAAACAGAAAAGAACAGCTAACAGTTTCTAGTAAGAAACCAGGTGTGAAAGGTTAAAGAACAAACTTATACAGGATTCCCTTTCCAGAATAAATGATAGGGAAAAACACACACACCAACAACTATGCTGTAGTTTAGACTTGGAATATTCTCAAAAGGTCCATGAATTAGAGGCTACTGGGAGGTAGTAGTATTTTGAAGAGATAGAGACAAGAATTTAAGTTGCTGGGGCTGTCCCCTTGAGGGGGATTGTGGTTCCTTGCCCTGCTTAGTATTGTTTTACTAGTGGGCAAAATTAATGGATCCAATCAACTATGGACTAAAATCAAGTTGTTTGTAATACAAACCACAGAAAAGGAAACATTTCCCAAATAACACAAAATTTCCTCACCTGAAAAGTAAAGTGGAGAGGGTTAAATAGAATAGTCAGTCTTGGGACACATCATAGGGAAGTGAAGGAAACCTATGAACTGCCAGTGCCCTGCTCTCCTCTGTAACGTCACATGTGAGTGGAATACTATATGCATCAGAGAGAAAATGATGGTGGCTAAGGCTTTATGCCCTCGAGTGGACATTATAAAGCATACAGAGACCTCAGGACTTTTACAGAAGTGACTGTCCCATGATGACTCCAGACTGTTAAAAGACATATATATATATATATATATATATATATATATATATATATATATATA
>JADRCD010195835.1:0-11933 GCA_019843815.1 Montemys delectorum | reverse complement strand
AGCAAACAATTCAGTAATGAAGGGAAAATGAGAACAGAACCTTCACAAGTAAATCAATAAAGATGAATACCCAACAGATGCATGAAAGAAAATGATCAATGTATTTAGCTATCGCAGATATGCAAACAAAAATTGTATGGAGATTCGATTTTACCCCAGTCAGGCTATCATTAAAAAGCAAAAAACAACAAATGTTACTGAGGATGTGAAGTGTTAAAAAAGGAAACCTATACACAGCTGATAAATGTATCAACTGTAATGAGCATGCGCAGGAAGATATCAGGAATAAGTCCCATTACAATAGTCTCTAAATAAATAAATCCTTAGTCATCAGGGAAATACAAATCAAAATAACCCTGAGATTCCACCTCACACCAGTCAGATTGGCCAGGATCAAAAACTCAGGTGACAGCAGATGCTGGAGAGGTTGTAGAGAAAGAGGAACACTCCTTCATTGCTGGTGGGATTGCAAGTTGGTACAACCACTCTGGAAATCAGTTTGGCAGTTCCTCCGGATATTGGGCATAGTTCTACCGGAGGACCCAGCTATACCACTCCTGGGCATATACCCAGAAGATGCTCCAACATGTAATAAGGACACATGCTCCATCATGCTCATAGCAGCCTTATTTATAATAGCCAGAAACTGGAAACAACCTAGATGTCCTTCAACAGAGGAATGGATACAGAAATTGTGGTACATCTATACAATGGAGTACTACTTGGCTATTAAAAACAATGAATTTATGAAATTCTTAGGGAAATGGATGGATCTGGAGAATATCATCCTGAGTGAGTTAACCCAATCACAAAAGAACACACATGGCATGCACTCTCTGATAAGTGGATATTAGCCCAGAAGATTGGAATACCCAAAGTACGATCCACAAACCACAAGAAATTCAAGAAGAAGGAAGACCAAAGTGTGGATACTTCATTCCTTCTTAAAGGGGGAACAAAATACCCATGGAAGGAGTTGCAGAGATTAACTATGGAGCAGAGACTGAAGGAAGGACAATCCAGCCTGATATAGCTGTCTCCTGAGAGGCTCTGACAATACCTGACTAATACAGAAGTAGAGGCTCACAGCCGTCCATTGAACTGAGTACAGGGTCCCCAATGAAGGAGTTAGAGAAAAGACCAAAGGAGCTGAAGGGTTTGCAGCCAAACAACAATATGAACTAACTAGTACCCTCAGAGGTCCCAGGGACTCAACCACCAACCAAGGAGTACACATGGAGGGACTGATTGCTCTGGCAACATGTGTATAGTAGAGGATTGCAAAGTCGCTCATCAATGGGAGGAGAGACCCTTGGCCCTGTGAAGGTTCCGTGCCCCAATGTAGGGGAATGCCAGGGCCAATAAGTGGGAGAGGGTGGCGTGGGAGGCATGGGGAAAGGGGAGCAACAGGGGTTTGTTCTCATTGGGTTTTTTGGTTTTTTTTTTTCTTTCTTTCTTTTCTTTTTGGAAGGGAAACTGGGTAAATAAAGACAATATCTAATAATAATAAATAAATAAATAAATAAAACATTAAATTAAAAAAAGTGTATCAACTAGTGTAGCTACTATGTAAACTTCTATAGAGGATCTCCAAAACATTAAAATTACAATATAATCCAGTTATTCAATTTCTGGTGTTCAGCAAGAAGAATCAATGTCAATTTACTATGGCAATACCTGCATACCCATGTTTATCATGATATTCTCAATAGCCAAGCTATGGGAGCAGCGTGGTGACTCACCAGTGAGTGGATAGAATATGTGGTGAATGTATGTAATGAAGTATTATTCTGCTATAAAAAGGAGTAAAATCATGTCATTTGAAAGACCATGGATGGGACTGAAGATACAGGTATAGGTGACATAAAGCCTGAGTGACAAGTATTCTGTGTTCTCTGTCAGGTGTGAGACTTAGGGTGGGGAACAATAAAGTAAAAGGAGGCATCCTAGAGATGTGGAAGAGGGAAGGGAAGTCAGGAACAAAAAGGGAAAAAAGGAGATGAATATGATCAAAATATGTTATACACATACATAGAAATGTCATAATAAAACTGTCACTTTGTGCAATTAACATATGCCAAAAGTTATTTAATGTATATGTGTATCAAAATGCTACCCTACTGATTTGTGCAGATTTTGTGGTGTTATATACTGGGTCAAAACAAAAATAACTTTTTAATTAACCAAACAGCCCATCAGCTATTTGATGTTGAGCGTTGCCAAATAAAATACAAAGCATATGGTAAAATTTGAGTGTCAGAAGAATAAGAAATGATGCCTTAGCACAAGTGCATCCTGCATAATACTTATAATACTTCTTAGGAATGTCAACAATCAAGTTGCCATACTGACAAATATAAGGCTCCAAAATGTACTATTTCACAGAGCGGAATGCCTATGAAGGTGGAATTATATGGAATTCAAATTTAGCTGTGTTCCCAGGAGTTTTCATCTGTTTCATTTTATTTTGTTTTGTGACAGAGTAAAGTATTATATGTTTCTGAGGCTTAAACCCAGTGCTTCTTACATATGAGAAAAGCACTTCACCAACAAAGCCACATCTCCAGGCTTCAGTCTAGCTAGTCATTGTAGTAGGAAATGTGTGTTGTGCCTTTTGAATGAACGTTTCTTTTGCTAGAGTAATGAAGTCCATAGGACTCACTTTGTAATGAGCTACCATATTAGTTCACGTCACTGTGACCAAAAATGGCTGACAGTTACAACTAAAGGAAGAAAGGACTCGCTTTGGAACATGATTTCAGAGGGGTTTCAGTTGGCCAAGGGCAGGCATGGTGATGGGAACTCCCTGCGAGATAGTAAAGATGAGGCTGTGGCTGTTCACATGCAGGGAACAGAACACAAACAGAGCAGGGCTAGAACCAGGGGTGGATGTGCCCTTCAGAGCCCCATCCCTAGTAACCACACGGCTCCATGGTCTCCCCAGACTACACACCTGTGGGGAAACAAATGCTCAAGTGTGAACCTATGGCTGACGTTTCAGACTCAAGTGTTTAACACTTGGCTTTTAAGATTTATTTTTTTATATTAGATATTTTCTTTATTGACATGTTATATGATATCTCCCCAGTTTCCCCTCTGAAAAAAAAAAGAAAAAATTAAATTAAATTAAAAACAAAAACAAAAAAAATGGGGCATAGAACTAGCTAAACAAAGAATTCTCTACTGATGAACACCAAATGGCTGAGAAACACCTAAAGAAATGTTCAACATCCTTAGTCATCAGGGAAATGCAAATCAAAACAACTCTGAGACTCCACCTCATACCAGTCAGATTGGCTAGGATAAAAGACTCAGGTGACAGCAGATGCTGGGGAGGTTGCAGAGAAATAGGAACACTCCTTCATTGCTGGTGGGATTGCAAACTGGTACAACCACTCTGGAAATCAGTGTGGCAGTTCCTCCGGAAATTGGGCATAGTTCTACCAGAGGACCCAGCCATACCACTCCTGGGCATTTACCCACAAGATGCTCATCATGTAATAAGGACACATGCTCCACCATGTTCATAGCAGCCTTATTTATAATAGCCAGAAACTGGAAACAACCCAGATGTCCCTCAACAGAGGAATGGATACAGAAAGTGTGGTGCATCTACACAATGGAGTACTACTCAGCTATTAAAAACAATGAATTTATGAAATTCTTAGGGAAATGGATGCATCTGGAGAGTATCATCCTGAGTGAGGTAACCCAATCACAAAAGATCACACATGGTATGCATTCTCTGATAAGTGGTTATTAGCCCAGAAGTTTGGAATACAGGAAGAATGACCCACAAACCACAAGAAACTTAAGAAGAAGGAAGACCAAAAGGTGGACATTTCATTCCTTCTTAAAAAGGGGAACCAAACACCCACAGAAGGAATGGCAGAGATTAACTATGGAGCAGAGACGGAAGGAAGGACAAGCATATAGCTATCTCCTGAGAGGCTCTTACAATACCTGACTAATACAGATGTAGAGGCTCACAACCATTCATTGAACTGAGTACACTGTTCCCAATGAAGGAGTTAGAGAAAGGTTCTATGGAGCTGAGGGGTTTGCAGCCCCTTAGGACGAACAACAATTACTAACTAGTACCCTCAGAGCTCCCAGGGACCCAACCACCAATCAAGGACTATACAGGGTGGGACTGAATGTTCTGGCAGCATGTGTATAGTAGAGGATTGAAAATTCGATCATCAATAGGAGGAAAGGACCTCGACCTTGTGAAGGTTTTGTGCCCCAGTGTAGGGGAATGCCAGGGCCAATAAGTGGGAGAGGGTGGGGTGACAGGCATGGGGAAGGGGGAGGCAAAAGGGGTTTGTTCTTGTTGTTTTTGTTTGTTTGTTTGTTTTTTGGAGGGGAACCTGGGAAAGGGAAAATTTACATGTAAATAAAGAAAATATCTAATAAAAAATATATATATAAAAAATAAAAAAATAAAAATAAATAAAAATAAAAAATAAATCCTGTTCCCTCCCCCCTCCCCCACCCCCTCCTCCTTCCTGGCCCTGGCATTCCCCTACACTGGGGCCTAGAACCTTCACAGGGCCAAAGGCCTCTCCTCCCACTGATGACCGACTAGGTCATCCTCTACTATACATATGCTGCTGGAGCCATGACTCCCATCATGTGTACTGTTTGGTTGGCGATTTAGTCCCTGGGAACTCTGAGGGTACTAGTTTGTTCATATTGTTTGTCCTAAGGGGCTGCAAACCCTTCAGCTCCTTGGGTCCTTTCTCTAACTCCTTCATTGGGGACCCTGTACTCAATCCAATGGACGGCTGTGAGCCTCTACTTCTGTACTAGTCGGGTACTGTCAGAGCCTCTCAGGGGACAGCTATATCAGGCTCCTGTCAGTAAGGTTTATTTTTATTATTTGTACATGCCTCTATGTATAACGCAAATGTTTGCAGCTACCTAGAGTTATTAGAAAAGCAGGAAGTACTCAACCACTGAGCCATCTGACCAGTCCCCAACTACTGCTTTTTACCCACCGTCTTTGCATTCTAGGATCAGGTTTGCTGAGTTTGACACTGACATCAGCTGGGCTCTGAGTCTTCCTGATTGACTAATGCTACTACTTTCAGATCATGATTCCAACACAAGTTCCAACAGGCTCTTTACAAATGAAGTCTGGAATCTGTCTTTCACCTTCATAACTGAGCACAAATTTACACTCTCACCAAGCAGAATTAAAAAGTCCTTTTCATTTGAAATTAAATAATCATTAAATAGCCTGTTACTGGGAAAGCCACAATCCTCTACACCATAAACACAAGTGCTAAAGCACAGTGTGCATGCTCCCCCATTCATTCAAAGTCCATAAGCTCCTAATGGACAACCGGCCCTTTTTCTTTTTGCTATTTTAAATAAAAATTTTCAAGTATTTCATGAGGACACCGTGTTTACATCCTTTCTATCCCTCCCCGTTCAAGTCCTCTTTGCCTTCTCCACTTCCTCATAGATTTATCATCTTCATGATTATTATTGAATTATTTATATATACATGTATATCCTACTGTGTCCGTTTAATGTTGCTTATATGTACATGTGTTTAAGGCTGACCAGTATCCACTCTCAAATTGCACCTTTAAAAGTAAAGGAGATGACATAGATTAGTGGTTATTGTGATGGCTCATCTCTGATGTTAATTTGACTACATCTGGAATCACCAAAAACCTAGGCATCTGGGCATATCCATGAGAGGTTTTCGTGATTGGATCACTTGAGGTAGAAAGATTCACCCTAAATCTAAGCCACACCTTCTTCTGACAGCTCATGTAAAAGGATATAGAGGAAGGAAGCTTTGCTCTTTGCCTGCTTGCCCTCACTCTTGCTGGCAAGTTCATCTAATCTGATGCTGAGGCACTCCTTCACTGGTGTTAGAACCTACTTCTTCAGGATTCTGACACAGACTGAAGACTGGAAGTTCTCTAGGAATCCTTTAGACTCCAGCAGCAAACTGGGGCTGCTGGGACATCCAGTCCCACTGACTGAATAACTACTGGATTCTTTTCTTTTCTATTGTAGACAGCCATTGTTGGAAAACCTAGATTGCAGGGTCACTGGCTTAATGCTAGTGTATCCAAATTTAACGGAGTTTCCACTGATTGACTCTATGGTAAACAGAAGGCAAGCAACAAATGTTGCCCTATTGGAGTGCTTGACTAGTAGGCTTGAGGCCGTAGGTTTCGATGCCTGGCACTGCAAAAAAAAAAAAAATAATAATTATGAGAACATACAGCCCATTTAATAAGATAAGCATCCGTGAGTTCATATTATACAGAAAAATTGAGCCAGGCTGACTCTGTGACTGGCTGTAAAATGCCAGTTCAGAGGACTAAGCCTAAGTTTCTGTTTCCCAAATCTGAGTATGAGGAAAAAACATAGTCAATGAGAAGCTGCCCCACCATCTGGCCTGAGCCAAGAAGAGTCAGCAATGTTTTGGAAAGTGTCCAGAACCCCAGCAAGGGGTCTGGAAAGTCCTCAGAGCTCTAGCCAATCCCAGAGATATGCATAACCCTAGAGATAGAGTCAACCAATCAGGATAAAGGTCACCTAACCCCTCCCTGAAATTCCCCTAATCAGCTTTAAATGGAGCCTGCAAGCTTACCTCCAGGTCTCCATTTTGATGGATGGTAGATCCCTGCATGCTGGATTACTGCAGAATAAATACTCTTTGCTATTGCATACTATTTGAGTCTGGAATGTCATTGTTCAGTGATTCGTGGATCCTTATACTATAAGCAAATGTGTATTCCTTAGATGAGAAATGCAACTAAGACATGCATAAGGATGGGCAGACCTGGAAGTTCATTACTTACCAACTGTCATGCACTATTGATTGAAATAGAAAGCATCACATTAAACTAAAAATTGTGAGTGGGTGGCCTAGGGGTAGCCAGAGTCCATTTCATGATTTCCATATATTACTTAATGAAGTGCTTACTGAATACAAAGGAGAAACGAGGAGCTTCGCAGTTAGCAAGCTTGGACGAAGGATAGTGGGAAACTATTATAATACATATGTCACTTGACTAACCACTTGAAAAAAGATCATCATTGCTGAGATAGTGCAGGCACAGTACAGCCTAAATCAAGTGCTGAGGAAAAGAACCCACACAAACCATACAAACACTGATCTCAGTTAAGCAAAAATAGATTATTGAATGCATACCAGAAGACTGAACATTCAGGACCACAAAAAAAGGACTCAGGAGCCTAATTGTAGTACCAGTTTGTTCTTAGGGAAGGATTTTTATAGGACAATACAAGTTTAGAAGTTCAGAAGGCAAAGATGGAGGCAGTATTACGTCTTGGCTAACTAGACAAAGTATTATCAGCTAACCTTTAAGCTGACTGATCCTGAGTGAGGTAAGAGGGGTGGTGAATGGCTGGTGAACAGGGAAGTTTGGGAAGATTGAGATAACAAAGCATAAGTATTACAAACATAGTGTTGTGACCTTTTAGGAGAAATTTCCAGTGCCAGCTATGGATAATTACTTCTTCGGGAAAGCAGAGTCTGAGAACATGAACCTAATTTCACCTTATTAACAAAATGGAGACGGAATATGAAACAGCTACAGTTATGTTAAAAGGAGCAGGCCTCAACTGAGGCACTCTGCGCAATTGGTCTGTAGAGATGCCTAGACTAAAGAGATCATGAGAAGACAGAGTGACTTACAACATTGAACAGATGAAAACACACAATTGATTCCAGATCGAATCTTTTGATAAAAACATTATTGGTGCCCCTCATGACTCAGCTATGATTTATGGATTGAATGGTAATAAGAAAAGAATGTTAATGTCCTGTTTTTTAATCAGTTTGTCTATATATTTTTATTTGATACTAAAAATAAAATAACAAGATTTTCTTTTATGGCAAATTTCTGAAAACTAAGAAATCTAATTATTTACCTTAATTATTACATTTGAACCAAACATATTCTTTCAAATTGTTGTAAAGCCATGGAATATTTTAGACTCATTTGTGCTTCTTTGGGGCAAAAGCAGAAAAGTACAAATTAATATACATTCAAGCTACATGTATCCTGTTATATTACTGATGACAAGTTTGGAATAGACCCTAGTATCAAAAGGGAAAAAAACTGTAAGAATAGAAATACATCCCAGAACTTGTAATGCCATACATAGGTCATTCAGGATTATTGTTGTATAATCTAGCCTCTCAGAGTGGCCTTCTCACATACTTCATAATACTGGCAGCAAGAAAGATCAATGTAAGATTTATCACTAAATCAACTCTTTGTCAGACTCATTCCCCACTGTAGTATTCTCAGAAATATCCCATCAAGATACACACAGAACTCAGGTACAGTTAAACAGCACATTTCTTGCTTTGCTCTAATATCCCCTAAGGCCAATGCCTTTTTTTTTTTCTTTCTTAAAATTAATCTACTCTTTGACAATTTCATCCATATATACAGTACATTCTTTGCACACTTATCAACACATTCTCTCTCATCCCCCACCCACCAAACTTCTTACCCCCATTGCTTACGAAACTCTCCTTTCACTCTCTCAACAAGTCCCCCTCTACTACTATATCTTTTGGTTTTGGTTTTGTATTTGGGGTGTGAGTGGGGGCATTAACCAATGAATTTAACCAAGGCTACCCACATGGTCATTGCTATGCAACCAAGTTTAACTTACAAGTGGGTACACACTGAAGACAATGACTGTGCCTTGTGGCAGCCATCAACTGCCAATAGCTCCTCAGGAAGAAGCCAGGCCTCATCAGCCCCTCTGTTTCCATGACTAAATATTGACAGGCAAGTGCTATAGGGTACCTGGATAGGCAACCATGGGTACTATGAGCTCATAAGCACATATCATGCTCAAATGATACTGTTTCAGGATCATTCTTTCCATCCTCTCATTTGCAGTATTCTCTGAGCCTTGGAAGGAGAAATATGGATGTCTCACTGAGGGTTGAGCTTGCATATTATCCATATCTTGACCAGCCACAAAATGCCATTTACTCAAAACAGAAACTTCTCTGATTAAGGCTCAGGACAGCTATATATGTTCATATATAAATGAACATATTTAGGAGTCAGTTTAACGTGTCCATTAAACAAGCAATAGGTACACCACTAGAGCCTTTGACTTCCCTAGCCATGAAATTTGACTAGGTCCACAATATCAAGAATGAACTCTCTCTTTTGTGGCAGGCCTGATCCAATCAGCACAGTTGGTTACTTCTATAATAGCCATGCCATTATTGTGCCAGTGAGCATATCTTGCCTGAGAGGCTGATGTTATATAACACAGAGTACACAGCTAAATGGGACTTTTGATGACTTTTCTCCCCAGCTACCTACTGGCTAACAACCTCTGGCTCAGTAAGAGCTAGACAGTAGGAAGTAAATTCCCAGATTATTTCAAGTATCATTCCCCTCTGTCCTGCATCCAAAGTATCCTGAGCAATAAGATTTACCACCTAATTCTGTCAAACACCTAGAGAAATGGCCGACTCTGTGTTGTTTTCGGGAAACTCTGGATTTTCTTGAACAACAGCTCATTGGAAGATATCTCCTATCTGGCACTGGTATTTTTTGTTTAGTTTGCCATGTTTCCTGGGAGAAACATAATCCACCTATACAGGGCACATCTAGCCCTGTATAGTTATATTTTACTATAATTTTTAGTATATTTTTGTTTTTAGTTATATTTACATAGCTTATAAGGTACTAGGTTTCCATATAGCTTCTTCACACATCCTTAACTTTCGTTAACCATACCTCCAGCCTGTCCTTTCCCCCAAACTTACTCGTGTTTAACCTTTTCCACCCGAAGTATTGCCTCTCTCTAATTCTAAAACACATTTGTTCTATTATTCCAACTCATCTTAAGGCTTACTCTCTAAAGCACAGGATATCTTTATAAAATATCTCAGATTTGCCTGCCAATCTTTCTTCAAAAATAATTATGGCACATACCTTTAATCCCAGCAGAGGCGATGAATCTCTAAATTTAAACCTAGACTGATTTACAAAGTGAGTTGCAGAACAGCGAGGGCTATAAAAAGACACCTTGTCTCAAGAAGGAGACACGAGGAGGAAGGGAGAGAGGGAGAAGGAGGAGGAGGAGAAGGAGGAGAAGGAGGAGGAAGGAGAAGGAAGGAGAAAGAGAAAGACAAGGAGGAGAAGGAGAAGAAGAGGAAGAGAAGGAGAAGGGGTAGAAAGAAAAGGAAGAAGTAGAATGGCTTGATGAAAAAGCCACCTCTGGGAGTAACTGGGACCAGCGGGACCAGGCACACAGGAACTACACCAGCCCAGTAACTTGGGTTCCTTCCGGTCTATCTGGGCTGCTGTCCAGAGCAAACCTTGGGCACAAGCTCTGCAACCAGTCCCACAACACCCAGAGGAAGCTCCACTCCCAGGTGCTCTGACACACCCAGGATCAGAGGTGATGAGGACCCAACATCTGTCCCAACACCAGGAGTAACTGGGACCAACAAGACCAGGCACACAGGAACTCCACCAGCCCAGTGGCTCTGGTTCCTTCCAGTCTCTCTGGGCTGGTGTTCTGAGTAGACCTTGAGAGCAAGCTTCGAAGCCAGTCCCACAACACCCAGAGGAAGCTCCACTCCCAGGTTCTCTAACAAGCCCAGGATCCCAGGATCCCAGGATCACAGGATCACAGAGACAGTTTGACTCTGAGGAGTTCTGACACAACCAGGATCACAGGAAGGACAGGCTCCAGTCAGATTCTGCAAGGGCAGGTAGCATTAGCGATAACCAGATGGCAGGGAGCCAAGCGTAAGAAAATAAACAATACAAACCAAGGTTACTTGGCATCATTAGAACCTAATTCTCCCACCATAGCAAGTCCTGGACACACCATTACACTAGAAAAGCAAGAGTCAGATCTAAAATCACTTCTCATGGTGATGATACAGGACTTTAAGAAAGACATAAATAGCACCTTCAAACAGCTAGAAGCCATTCAAGAGGAAACACAAAAATCCCTTAAAGAACTACAGGAAAACACAATCAAACAGGTGAAGGAAATGAGCAAAACCATCCAGAATCTAAAAATGGAAATAGAAACAATAAAGAAATCAGAAAGAGAGACAACCCTGGAGATAGAAAACCTAAGAAACAAATCAGGAGTCATAGATGCAAACATCACCAACAGAATACAAGAGAGAGAAGAGAGAATCTCAGGGGCAGAAGACATCATAGAAAACATTGACACAACAGTCAAAGAAAATGCAAAAAGCAAAAAGCTCCTAACCCAAAACATCCAGGAAATCCAGGATGCAATGAGAAGACCAAACCTAAGGATAATAGGTAGATAAGAGAGTGAAGACTCTCAACTTAAAAGGACAGTAAATATCTTCAACAAAATTATAGAAGAAAACTTCCCTAACCTAAAGAAAAAGATGCCCACGAACATACAAGAAGCCTAGAGAACTCCAAATAGACTGGACCAGAAAAGAAATTCCTCCCGTCATATAATAATCAAAACACCAAATGCACTAAAGAAAGAAAGAATTTTAAAAGCAGTAAGGGAAAAAAAGGCAAGTAACATATAAA
Organism: Montemys delectorum; assembly: GCA_019843815.1. Classification (NCBI taxonomy): domain Eukaryota; kingdom Metazoa; phylum Chordata; class Mammalia; order Rodentia; family Muridae; genus Montemys; species Montemys delectorum. The sequence continues at coordinate 360 of JADRCD010195835.1, read as the reverse complement.
GGCAGGCCTATCAGAATTACACCAGACCTCTCGCCAGAGACTCTGAAAGCTAGAAAATCCTGAGCAGATGTCATACAGACCCTAAGAGAATACAAATGCCAGCCCAGGGTACTATACCCAGCAAAACTTTCAATTACCACAGATGAAGAAAACAAGATATTCCATGACAAAACAAAATTTATACAATATCTTTCCACAAATCCAGCTCTACAAAGGATAACAGATGGAAAACATCAACATAAGGAGCAAAACTACACCCCAGAAGAAGCAAGAAGGTAATCTTTCAACAAATCCACACAAACCTAATTCCACCTCTTACAACAAAAACAACAGGAAGTAACAATTACTTTTTCTTAATAT
>JADRCD010195834.1:21594-32852 GCA_019843815.1 Montemys delectorum | reverse complement strand
GAACAGTCTTTCATTGCTGGTGGGATTGCAAACTGGTACAACCACTCTGGAAATCAGTGTGGTGGCTCCTCTGGAAATTGGACATAGTTCTACCAGAGGACCCAGCTATACCACTCCTGGGCATATACCCAGAAGATGCTTTAACATGTAATAAGGACACATGCTCCACCATGTTCATAGCAGCCTTATTTATAATAGCTAGAAACTGGAAACAACCCAGATGTCCCTCAACAGAGGAATGGATACAGAAAGTGTGGTGTATCTACACAATGGAGTACTACTCAGCTATTAAAAACAATGAATTTATGAAATTCTTAGGGAAATGGATGGATCTGGAGAGTATCATCCTGAGTGAGGTAACCCAATCACAAAAGAACACACATGGTATGCATTCTCTGATAAGTGGTTATTAGCCCAGAAGTTTGGAATACAGGAAGAACAACCCACAAACCACAAGAAACTTAAGAAGAAGGAAGACCAAAAGGTGAACATTTCATTCCTTCTTAAAAAGGGAAACCAAATACCCACAGAAGGAGTGGCAGAGATTAAGTATGGAGCAGAGACTGAAGGAAGGACAAGCATATAGCTATCTCCTGAGAGGTTCTGCCAATACCTGACCAATACAGATGTAGAGGCTCACAGCCATCCATTGAACTGAGTATACTGTCCCCAATGAAGGAGTTAGAGAAAGAATCTATGGAGCTGAAGGGTTTGCAACCCCCTAGGATGAACAACAATATGAACTAACTAGTACCCTCAGAGCTCCCAGGGACCCAACCACCAATCAAGGACTATACATGGTGGGACTGAATGTTCTGGCAGCATGTGTATAGTAGAGGATTGCAAATTCCATCATCAATAGGAGGAAAGGACCTCGGCCTTGTGAAGGTTTTGTGCCCCAGTGTAGGGGAATGTCAGGGCCAATAAGTGGGAGAAGGTAGGGTGGCAGGCATGGGGAGGGGGGAGGCAACAGGGGTTTGTTCTTGTTGTTTTTGTTTGTTTGTTTGTCTTTTGGAGGGGAAACTGGGAAAAGAGAAATTTACAGGTAAATAAAGAAAATATCTAATAATAAAAAAAAGAGTACTTGCTGCTGGGAAAAACAGGAGGGCACAATGGCTGGCTGCTGAGCCCCTTTTCCTTTTAGGGATACTTCAGGACTTGTAGGAGGTATGCACAGGAACATTGGTAGAGGAAGTATGTCATTGAATGGGCAGGCTTTGAGAGTTTATAGCCTGACTTCACTTCTGGTTCACTGTGCTTCATGTTTGTTGTAAAGATGTGATTGACTAGCTTTCTGCTCAGGATCATTGTAGGATGCTCCCTCTGAAACCACAAACCAACATAAACCCTCTTCTCTTAGTTACTTTCAGTTATAGTGTTTTATTACACCAACAAAAGTAAATCTATCTCTCTCACACACATATACAGACACATATACACACATATACACACACATACATACGAACACATACACACACATACACACACATACACACATACACACACATGCACACACACATACACACATACACATATACACACATATACACATATACACATACACACTTACACTCACAAACACACACACACACACACACACACACACACACACACACACACACAAGATGTTGCTGATAGGAAAGACTGTGAAGCATGCAAGAGAACTCCATGTATTTTCTATACATTTTTTTCTATAAATATGAAATTGCAGTGAAGAATAAAGTCAACTTTTGTGAGAGAAAACCTAGGAGAAAATAATATTTGTAATAGCTGTATTTAAGAAACAATACATCTCAAATTTCTGATTAAATCAATAATTAAAATACAACTGAACTAAAATGTTAAGACATTTCTCTAAAGATACAGGTTGGCCAGTACCTGTAGAAGAAAAAAAAATGAAAACCAAAAGTAATCCTATGTATTACAGTGAAATTCACTAAACCAATAGAAAGGATAAAATTTTTAAAAGCCTGAGAAGATGAGGGATTTGAAAGGATCTCAGATCTAGGTATTTTATGTAATCTTGGAAGAGGAATACAGTGGCCTAACTACTGTCATCGTCACTGTGATTATGTAGCTATCCTAAGATCCATCAGTTCCTTTTTGGGGAACTCAAATCTTATGAAAGCATTTATACACTAACACTGGGTACAGTTTTATTTATAATAACAAAATCTTGTAAACAATCCAAATGTTTATCAGCAGAAAAATACATAAAAGAACATGTTCTTTTATATAATGGGGTACTACTCAACAATGGAAGGATAAACTGCCAATACACTTGGCAGCAGGTGGTAATCTTGAATTTACATTTAGGAAAAGATGCTAAACCATACACTGCTTCAATGTTCAAATCAGGAAAATTTATCTATGAAGACAGAAATCAGTGTGATTGCCCTTGGGTGGTGAGGATGGAGTGGCTGTTGTTATTGTTGTTTTGTAAACAAAACTTTAATAAAATACAGCCATACTATTTGTTAATATGTTGCCTATGGTTGAACTCACATAACCACCACAGATTATTTTAGTTTGTGACAGGGACCAGAAGGTTGTATAAATGGGAAATATCTGCTATGTAAACTATTTTAGGAAACTCTTGATGATCCCTAAGGTAACTGACCAAGATTAACAAAATGCTAATAATTCTAAAGAGTGGGCTACTAGTCAGTGTAGTTCTGTGTACATGAAACTTTCGATTATGACATTTTAAAACTGAGGAACATCCTCACTGAGAATTCTAAGATACTTTTTGGTTGAACTATTTATTCTACTTTTTAAAATGTTGAAGAAAGAGTATGAATTCTATGATGAGAAAATAAAAGTGCCCAATGAGGCACTACAATCTGGTATGGAATGAAGGGATAATATTCAAATGGATTCCAAATCTCAAAACTGAAGTAATGAATATTCATTGGCCAGAAATGTGTTTGTCCTGGTTGTGGCTTTTTTGTTAAGTTGATACAAGCTAAAGTTGTCCAACAAGAGGGAAGCACAATTAAGAAAATGCGTCCAGAAGACTGGTCTGTATGCAATCCCGTGGGACATTTTCTTTAGTAGTGATTGATGTAGGTGGGCCCAGTCCATTGTAGGTAGTGCTATGCCCTGGAGTGTATAAGAAAGAAGGCTGAGCAAGACATGGGAAGTGGGGGAAGCCAGTCAGCAGCACTCCTCCATTGTCTCTGCTTTAGTTTCATTTTTTACTTGAAGTCATGCCTTGACTTTTTTTGAAGATGGAAAGTGTAAGATGGGATATGCCCTATCCATTGCAGGTTGTTTTTGGCTCTAATGTTAGTATAAGGTATAGTAGCATCACCCAGCAATAAAAACCCAAACACAATACCCTTTACCAATACTCCTGAACCTGTGGAAATAGTGAGTTCCTTGACGATTTGGGTATCTGGGATCTTGTCCATCTGTGTCTCTTTCCTTCTGAGACCTAATTCATGCTTGGCAGTATGGATATTGTTCACCCCAAGAATGATCTATGGACCCAAGAAATGAAGAGTTGGTGGCACTTGGACAGACTTACTTGTCTAAGTGCTTGCAGGTGAAGCATGGGTGCTGCTTAGGCTCAGTCCCTTCACTGTAGAAGTACCCAATCAATTACTCAAAATGATCTAGGCAGCGACATTCCTCGCTACCTGGCTCAATGTTCTGGGTTCCCAAATGAGATGCACACACACACATACACACACACACACACACACACACACACACACACACACACACACACACACACTCACACACACTCATGCACACAGCCTTTATATTTTGATAAGCCTAAATCATCTCAATGGTTGGGCCACTTCCTAACCTCCACGTGGCTAATCCACGTCCCTCTGATATTCTCAAGTTATTACTTGCCAAATGTGTATTCCATCTTTCTTGCCCTGGACCAAGTCAGGCAGCCCTCTTGGGGCTTCTGTCTCCTGCCTCTTATGTGGTGGCTATGCTCTCTGCCATGTAGCTTCTCAGGCATGGCATCTCTCCTCTCTTTCTCCTCCAGGCATGGCAATTCTCCCCTTCTTTCTATTTCCTCCCTCTTCCTTGCCCAGGAATCCTTAAAGTCCCCCCCCCCTCTGCCTGTTCTGCCCAGCCATTGGCTGCCAGCAACTTTATTTACCAATCAGAACCAAGTTGGGGCAGGGTTCCTCAGTATCTTCCCTGTGGATCTGGGGATTCTCACACAACAATTTTGGGGACCCAAATTAACACAGTGTAAACAGCATTAGGCAAAACCCACTATACTTCACCACTATACTTCCCATCGTAGGGTCTTGTTAGTTTTCAAAGCAATGCCACAATCTAAAATTTAACTCAGTGTGACTGTGGGTTAAGTTTCAGATTTTGCTGTGAGTATGGCTTATTCATAGCTTTGGAAATTGACACACAGATATTTTGGTGTGTATTCAACTGTATCACTCAATGACAATTTTGAAATATTAGGTTCTTAGGAAATTGGTACTCTCAAACTAAATTTAAACATAATTTTTGAAGTGAATCATTTTACTCATTTCCTCCCTTTATCTTTTGCTCTTGCTATTTGGATATAATGAACAGTTCACTGACTCTTCCATTTCGTGAGTCAGTCCTGAAGGACTCAGGCATCCAGCACTGAACTGTTATTTGGGAAAAGGTACAACCTTTAAAGAGTTTAGAATCCAAAGGCATTGTGAACCAAAGTTACATATAGAAATAGTTTAATAATGCAATTAGTAGATTTATACTAATTGTAAAGGGCATATAGGTTGGCTTTACACTGAAGAATTTCCAGTCAAAACCACTATTTTTTAAAAACTACTTAATGGTTCTTAAATTACTGTTTGAAAACCTGTTGTTTAAGGTTTGATTCTTAGGCAAGTACGGTATATATTATGCTGTCCGTCTGCTTGTTTTAGAATGATGATGATTGAAGGAAATTTAATTTCTTCCAAGTCTTCCTTGATAGGAACCAATATGTGTATCATGCTTTACAACTCTCTGCTCCCCTTTCTGGATCTTTCTTCTTTGCAAACATGTACAAATGGAAAACGTTCAGCTAAGCGTTCGTGGTCCTCAGACTGATTCAGCTGTGGGCTTGAAGAAGAGCAGTAGCATCGTGGGTGTGGCAGCATGTGGTAGACCAAGTCCACTTGTGGCAGAGGAGGTGAAAGCTATGTTGACAGGGTCCCTCCTACCTCTCTTCCCTCTGGGTCCTGAGTCCATTGAATGAAGCAACCCATACTGAGGGATCCTACTTGCTTTTCCACATGATAAATGTCTCTGGACAAAGGCTCTCAGACATGCCTTGAAGCATGCTTTAGTGATCTGGGCAACACTCAGTTCATAGTTGGTTTCTCCATCAAGATCAGCCATCACTATGTATGAGTGAGCAAGTAAAAGCCACAGAATAAGTCAGTGCTTGTAGTTCATATTAGCTCTGATGCCTTCTCTTGCCTGAAATTCATTAGCTACCTGAGCTGAGTCTAGACCTTATGATCTTCTAGACTTGTCTGTTGGGTTCTGAGATCATAGGGATGCACTACCACAGGGAACAGCAAGTTGCCTTTCAACTTCCACATCTAATAATGGGTTCCTGGGATCATCCTTCCCTTTCATCTTCTGTTAAAAAAAAAAAAAAGGTGTCTGAAAGTACAGTATAACATTTTCTAGAAAGAACCAGAACATGACTACTGTTTTGTTTCTTTCTCTCAATAATGTTTTGTCTTTTTTAGAGTGATGGTTTAGAGATTTTTGTTAAATTGGTTTCTATTTTATTATGTTGTAATAATAAAATAGCACAGTGTAAAAGTACTTGAGCTTAATTTCAATTTTTAGACCATTAATCACAAGCATATAGAAATGTGGGTCTCCCAGCTCTTGTGGGTCATTGGCCAATTTGATCCACAGGGGCAATGGGGGCAGAAACATCAAACAGGGGGTTTGGATGCCCTGTGAGTATCTATGGTGAATGGCCACACCAGGATAGATAGGCAGTTCAATTCTACTTAGGGTGATTCAAAGGCTATAAAGTTTTGGGGGACTGAGGGTAGGGACATCCAGAATGGGCAAAGGTCATTGGCTGGGGGCTTAGGCTACCTCGAATGCCTCATTAACATGGGGAAGCATTTCAAGAGTCTTAAGTATTGGCTGTACAAGTTTTGTCAGGAGAAAGGAAATTGGTCCTATAATTGAGGCTACATGACATTCCTCAGGTTGAGACAGGTATGGGTCCCCAATGGAGGAGTTAAAGAAAGGACTGAAGGAGCTGAAGGGGTTTGCAACCCCATAGGAAGAACAACAATATCAAGCAACCAGATCCCCCAGAGTTCCCAGGGTCTAAACCATCAACCAAAGAGTATACATGGAGGGACCCATAGCTCCAGCCACAAATGTAGCAGAGGGTGGCCTTAGTTGGACATGAATGGGAGGAGAGGCCTTTGGTCCTGTGGCTTGATGGCCCAGTGTAGGGTGGGGAGGCAGGTATGGGTGGGTAGGTGAAGGAGTACCCTCATAGAAGCAGGGGGAATGGGATAGGATAGGAGGTTTCTGGGGTCGGGGACCAGGAAAGGGGATAACATTTGAAATGTAAATAAAGAAAATATTCAATAAGAAAGGGAAAGAATAAAAGAATTCCCTGGACAACTCTAGCAAAATGGGAGTCTCCCATATTGTGCTAAGCCTAGAGGCTACTGGGTCATGGCAGGTTTTGACTTTAATTAACAGTGTTTTCCCACATAGAATTGAATTTGTAACTGGCAACATTATATAACCCACTTAGAATTTTTATTAATTTCAAAGCTGTACTCCCTTGATGACTTTCTGTGGATCATGCATAATGGGAGTAAGATAGCATCATTGTTTCCCTTCTGGGGTAGATGCTCTCTATTTTCATGTCCTGGTCTAAATTATGTAACCCGACTCTAGTATAATGTGAACAGTAGTGCCAAATGTAGACATTATTTCTTCTTGATGTTAAGGGGGAAAAAAATCCTAAATGGTTCACCAGTGGTAATAAGTTTGGCTCTGTACAGATAACCTTCCTAGGTCAAAGAAAAATACCCGTCTCTTTCAGTTCACTGTGTGTTTATTTACTAAGAAGAGGTATAGAATTCTTACAAATATTTTTTTGTGGACCTTTCATGGTTTTAGGAACCACTGTTTGATTTTTCTCCTTTATTCTAATGGTATGATATTTTACATTAATTATGTTTAGACATTAATATATACTTGGCATTATTTGGTTAAGTCCTACTTGATCATAACGTATAATCCTTTTAAAAAATGTTCTAAAAATTTTGCTACTACATTGTTGAGTATTTTGAAAGTTTATTCATGAGGGATACTGTTTTCTTCCCCCTAACTTCTGCAAGGTTTTCCCAAGCAGTTGTCAGAGTCAAGGGGGCAGTAAGAGCTCATGGGAATCTGCTAATTTGTTAAATTGTAACTCGTGCCCAGCTTATTACACATTTAGTTCATTGTGTAGCCACGATCTGGACCTCTGTTATAATTAACACTTGGTTTCATGTGGGGGTCTCTGTGAAGAAGGGCAGGGAGGGTCACCTTGCTCAACAGATTAACAATCCCTGGGGAACAAGAAGACAATTTATTTCCACACACCTCAATAGCCAGCATTAGTTCAAAATTTGAAAGTCTGACCACGAGTAGTTTATTGTCAGCATATTTAAACCCAGAATGATTTGATAAAAAATATCGGGGCAATGAACCCAATCCTCTGTACACAGCTTATGACTACATCAAAACCCTTTGTAAAGTACAAGTGGCATCTTCTATAAAGCTAGGTCTTATAGTTTAATGAAGAAAAACAAGCTCAAGATACAGGTCTAGAGGAGAATCTGGTATGATCTCAGCTACACATTAACACAAAGGTTATCAGTCTATTAACGATAGGCCTGTTCCCAGCCTTCTAAGTAGAAAACAGGTTATGTATCTCTTCCATTTGAAGAGCTAACCCGCGTGTTTAACATCCCTCTTAGAGTTAGTCTGTGAGCACAAGGGCCTTCATGTTCCCTATAGGGTCAGCTAAGGAAGATTCATGGTTTGGGGGGATAATTCAATAAATAACTCAAGGATTTTTGTGGTCAAGGATCTTAACAAACAAAGAAATCTAAAATAAATTATTCGAATAAGTATGTTAAGTCAAAACTAGTAATTGATTAGAAATAAAGAACATGCTTAAGGAGAAAATCTATAAAAGAGAGAGGTAGATTTTTTGACTATCAAGTAAGCTTTATGATGGCATGTGAGTAGAGACTGTATGAAATGAAGTTGTAGGTTGTAGCAGTATTCAGTTAACACTACTCAAATTGATCCTGGTGACAGTGGCACACGTTCCTCGCTACCTGCCTCAATGTTCTGGGTTCCTGAAGGAAATACACATAAACAGCCTTTATATTTTTATGTGCTTTAAACAGCTCAATGGCTAGGCCACTTCCTAATCTCCACATGGCTGAGATATCCTCCAATCTTCTCGAGTTATTACATACTAAAATCTGTATTCCATCTTTCCTGCCCTGGACCGAAGGCTGCAGCCCCCTCAGCTGCATTCTCTGTTCCCTATTCCCTGGCACATACATGACCATGACGACTGTCTCTCTGACTTCTGCAACTCTCAGACCTAGGGTCTTTCTTACTTCCCCAGCATGGCAGCTATCTTCTTCTTGTTCCTCCTCTGTCCCTTGCCTGGGAATCCTAAAAGTCCTGCCTCTGTCTTCCTGCTCAGTCATTGGCCGCCGGCAACTTTATTTACAATGAAAACCAACTAGGGGTAGAGTCCCTTGGTGTTACATGCGGGACACTGCAAACAGGGTTTTGGGAAACCTAATTAGCATGAGCAGCTACAGTAGATCATGTGGGAACTGGGGGGGGGGGGGAGAGCTCGAGACTGCAGAATACTAAGTACCAAATCTGAGGCAGAAGCCTGCTTGGTGTATTTAAGGATTAAAAGAGGCCAGGAGGTTAGAGAAGTAAAAATAAATTGTTATTAATTAGAATTATGTCCAGCTGTGCATGACAGAAAACAGAGTTACAATGTCTTAATAAATAGACTCTTAATTGTCACCATGTAAAAGAATGCTCCACGTAAAAGGATGCTCCACGATGCCACCAGGAAACAATTTCCTTCTCCTTTTTTTTTTTTTCCTCCTCACTTTACCCCAAATCTTCAATACACATGTCTCATGTGCAAGATGAATGATCTATGCCCATTTTCCTTTCAACCTTTCAAGCTAGAAGAAGGATGAGGCTCAAAAAGTTATATGGCAACAAAATTGGTTCCCGTGAAGGTGATTTTTCCCTTCTGGGAAACTATCAATCAAGTTTCTCTTACTGGCTATAACTGAGCCATATGAACACCCTTCCATATATGCCAAGAAGGCTGAGTGTGGCAGGAGACCAATTTTATAGTTCTGCAAATTATCTTTCATACTAGGATTGGGCTTTCTCCTTCAGAAGGGGAAAATTTGAGAATAGTTACTATGTTGGGAAATGAAATTCTTTGTCTCAAATGTTCTTTAAATATTAAAATCAGAATTGATGTACATATACATAGGTTATCAATATAATATATAATATATCAATATCTATCTATCTATCTATCTATCTATCTATCTATCTATCTATACACTCACACTCAGTTCACTGTTATAAAACTGAGTGCCTGTATTAGTTACTTCGGCATTGCTGTGACCAAATTATCTGACATAGACATCTCACAAGAGGCAAGCATTTTTTGTCTCATAGTTTCAGTGGGTTTTACCTTATTAAGGCAAGGAAGGCATGACAGAGAAGCACATGTCCCAACAGTGAGAGTCTGTGGCAAATGCTGTTCACATCATGGCAGAGCAGGAAGCAGTGAATGCAGAAGGAGCCAGGAGCTATAGAAACTAGTAAAAACCTTCAGAGGCCTAGTGACCTACTCTGGCTTCTAGGAATTACCTTATAAAGTCCCCAGAACCACTACCTGGAGAATATGTGCTCTATCTATCAATAGCTGAAGAGAAAAGTCTAGCCATCAACAGTTGAATGGGCAAAGGGGCAAGTAACCACATTGGAAGGAAATCTGCATTTTGACAGCATGGGTCAACCTGGAGAATACTGTATTATGTGAAATCAACTAGGCACAGAAAGACAAGCACAATGTGATCTCACCCAATTGCAGAATCTGAAAATGTTAAACTCACAGACACAGAGCAGGACAGTGGTTACCCTGGGTGGGGAGTCAGGGACACAAACACAAACCCATATACCTTCAGTCAGATAGGAGGTGAGGCTAAAGATTTCTATTGTGTAACATGGGTTGATAGTACACTGTGTACCTGCAAAAGACTAAGAGAATGAATTTTAAAGAATTCCCACTATTGATAAATGAAAGGGAGATTATTACATTAATTAGCCCAACTTAATAATTCATAGGTACTTGTTTACAATAACTATATAGCCATTTTCAAACAATATGTAGCATAAATACATATCTACTTTTACTCATCAATCAAAATATCCTTTAAATTACTAAAAATAGGAAACTGTGAATGTGAAATGACAGTGAATAAAATAAAAACTCAAATGACCAGTAAAAGGGAAGGAAATACCGTAGGTATTTGGACTAGATAATATGGTTTTAAGGCTGCCCTAGGTCTTGGCTTGAGAATAATAGCTTTGGAGACTTTTGTGTTTAGGTGTTGCATAGCAAGACATGGATGAAACACTAAGATCTAACATGGTGTATTAGGGTTCTTTATAGTCAGAGAACTTATGGAATTAATCTCTCTATCTCTGTCTATCTCATCTCATCTCATCTTATCTTTATCTATCTATTTATCTATCCATCCATCCATCCATCCATCCATCCATCCATCCACTCATCCATCTATTCATCCATTCATCCATATAAATGGGAGTTATTAGACTGACTTACAGGCTTCAGTCCAACTAGTCCAACAATGCTGGCCATGAAAGGATAGTCCCCCCTCTCCCTCCCTTCATTCTCTTTGTTCTATCAGGCTGAGAGCTTTTAGGTGGATACTATGGACAGGTAGTCTGTCAATAGTTTTCTTTTTTTATGTTACTGCTATAACAATACTCAAAAAAGGAAATACAAAGAAAGCAAAGTTTATTTTACCTCATGGTTTGAGGTATAATCCATCATGGTGAGGAGGTGCCCCTAGCTATAGAGGAAAGAACAAGCACAGTGTATCTGCAGTTGGGAAGCATAGAGAGAGGAACGCTGGGAAGCACAGAGAGAGGAACGCTGGGAAGCA
>JADRCD010195834.1:0-21584 GCA_019843815.1 Montemys delectorum | reverse complement strand
CTGGGAAGCACAGAGAGAGGAACGCTGGGAAGCACAGAGAGAGGAACGCTGGGAAGCACAGAGAGAGGAATGCTGGGAAGCACAGAGAGAGGAATGCTGGGAAGCACAGAGAGAGGAATGCTGGGAAGCACAGAGAGAGGAATGCTGGTGCTCATCAGGCTTCCCTTGCCCTCATTAATTCAATCTGGGCATAGATCACATATATCACAGATTTCTAGACAGTCTGCCAGTCTCTGTTAAACTTCTTTTGAAACAGACATGACCAGAAGTATTTTTTTTTTATTTTAAAATGCAGTCATATTGACAGTAAAGATCAACTACCATGCAGTCATTGCTACACCTCCATTACTATAAAATAGGTTCTTTGAGCAGATGTAATATTGTATGAATTTATATGCAAATGAGCTGTGAAATGTTTCTAACAGATGTTGCAGGTGTTTGGTCAGTTGGGATCATCATACAGAGAAGTGCTATCATGTAATCAACTTAAAACTATGTACCTGTCTAATGACCTCAGGAGACAGTGTCATACTAGCAGAATCAGCATACATACTGCACATCAGGTAGCAGAGGAAGAAATGAGGTCAGCCTTCATGGCTTCATTCTTGTCATAATGCCACTGCATTCATGGTTCATTGTATCAGTAAAGAACCTAGTGGCCCATTTCTGCCTGCTAGGAATTACCTCTGAAAGTCCCCAGAGCATCCAAACACAGAACCACTACTTGGAAAATACATGCTCCATTCATCAATAGATGAAGATCATGAGTCTAGCTATCAATGAATGAATAGACAAAGACAACTACAGTGGAAGGAAATCTGCATTTGACAGCATGGATGAGCCTGAAGAATATTGTATTATGTGAAATCTTCTAGGCACAGAAAGACAAGTATAATATAATCTCACCTAATTGCAGAATCTGAAAAGGTTAAACTCACAGACACAGAGCAAGACAGTGGTTACCTTGGGTGGGGAGTTAGGGACACAAACAAGAACCCATACAATTTCAGTCAGATAGGAGGTGAGGCTAAAGATTTCTATTGTGTAGCTGGTTGATAGTACATTGTAAATGAATAAGAGAACAGGTTTGAAAGTACCCTGACCATTGAAAAATTTTAAGGCAGACTATTATATTAATTACCTCAACTTAGTAGTTTTTAGGTACTTGTGTAATAAATATAGCTATTTTAAGACATTATATAGCATATACTACTTTTATTGATCATTAAAATATTTTAAATGACTAAAATAAGATACTGTGAATGTGAAATGACAGTAAATAAAATAAAGACCCAAATGACTAGGAAACAAGGTAGATGACTGATGGTTAGTAAAGGTGTAACTGAGGAGAGAGCGGCAGACATTTGTAGGATGAGTCAGATTGTTCTAATCATTGGAGAGGTGCTTTTCCACCTTGGATGCATATTTGATTGCTTTCCAGTTACTGTGATAAAACACTATATCTAAAAGAAACTTAGGAAAGTTGGTGTTTATTTGGCTAATGGGTTCCGAGGGGGACTCCACAAAAGCAGGGGAGGCATGGCAGCAGACAGAGGCAAATGCTGAAAGACAATATTTTCAACGACAAACATGAAACAGAGAGAGGGACCTAGAAGTGGAGTGGAACAAAGTTACAAACTTACAAGGCCCGCCCCCAATGATACACCTCCTCTAGTAAGGCTGTATCATCTAAACCTCCTCAAATTATGCCACCAACTAAGGACCATGTGTCCAAACTCCTGGGGGGACATTTGTCATTTGAATCACCACAGCATGCTTTCTGCAAAGTAAAGACATTAAATTCAAGAATGTTATACAAATGTTATACAAATTCCCATTGACATTTCTAGACTAATGACTGAGATTTGCCCTGTGGCTTCAACTGGGTCTTGCCAGAGATTGTTCACAGTATTGGCACAGACAACTTTAGCACTATTTAATTTCTGAGTCATATGACCTGCATGCCACGGTCACTCACAGCACAGTGCTGAAGAAGTTTTAGACAAAATGGATTGCTTTCTGAGAAGCCTGATATACAGGCCTGAAAAAATGACCAAGTATAATATCTAAAATCTGAAAAGGCCCACAATATAGCTTGCTTGTCTAACTAATCAAGGAGACATCCAGTGAGATGTTACATGGAAACCTTGAGGTTCATAAAGAATCAGTGTTGATCGAAAAGAGAATTCGCATGATTCTGGGGTTAGCAGTGAACATTCATGGTGTTCCCTTGCTTTCCCTCATGTGAAGGTTTCCTTTTTACTTTCTTATGTAGGAGAATTGGGGTAAATGCATTCATTTAGATACTTAACTTGTTTCCAGGCTGAAAATTGACATTAATTCATTTCTAAAACACCTGCATCTCAGGCTTCTGTTTGGTTAATTTTATGGCACCCAATTGTCTTTGCCATTAGCCAATCATTTGGATAGCAAATATTCAAATTATACTGGGTTATGACCAGACTCACTTATGACTTTAATGATGACATTAGTTTCTTTGATTACTTTTTATACATGGAATTACTTCTGAGCTAACATTTTGTATGGGATTGGGAAGATAGTTTTAGAGACTTGCAACTGATTGCCTTGAAATGTTAATTCTCATTTCATAAATCAGGAAACCAATGTGGTAGATACATGCCAGTTGGTAAGCCCATATATTCTCTGAAAGTTATGTAAACTACATGCAAGGTGATATTGAACTCGCTGTTTTAATTATTGTCCTATTGCTATAAAGAGACACCATGACCAAGGTAACTTATAGAGAAAAACACTTAATTGGGGGCTTGCCTACAGGGGCCAAGGATTAGTCATTTATCATCCCGGTGATGTGGGAGTGTGGTAGCAGGAAGGCAGATAGACAAGCATACAGGCAGGCAAGCAGGCAGGCAGGCAGGAAGGAAGGCATACAGACAGGCAGGCATGGTATTGAAGTAGTAGCTGAAAGCCAAACTTCCTGATCTATATGCAAGAGACAGACAGAGAGATATTATATTGGTCCTGGTGTAAGGTTTTGAAACCTCCAAGTTCAATCCCAGTGACATCCCTCCACCAACATGGCCACACCTTCTAATCCTTCCTAAAAAGTTCTACTCTCTGGTGCCTAAGCACTCAAACATGAGTTTATGGGAACCATTCTCACTCAAACCATCACATTACACTCTCTGGCCCCCATAAGCTTGTGAACATATCATAATGCAAAAATGCATTTAGTTCAACTTCAAAAGTTTCTATTGTCTTACAGTCTCAATACTACTCAAGTGCCCTTTTTGAGACTCAAGGCAGTTTATTAACTGTAACCCCTTGTAAAATCAAAAAGCAAATTATATATTTGTAGCATACAATGGCACAGAATATATTTTACCATTCCAAAATGGAGAAAATAGAGAATAGTGAGTGAGGATATTGGAGCAGAGCAAGAAAGAAGCTCATCAGGGCAAACTTGAAATTCTGTGACTACATGTTTGATATTAAAAGGTTTATTAGGGGGCTCTTCTTTTCCACCTTTGTTGGCTACATCGTACTTCTCTATCTTGGCTGTCTCCATAATCTGTTAGTAGCTTTCCTTGGCAGGCATCCCATGATTCTGGCATCTCCAGCATATGGGGGTTTGCAGTGAAATCCAGGCTTCATCTTTATAGTTTCACACAGTGTTCTGTGCTTTCAAGCAGGAAGTTCCCTGCCACACATATGGCCTTGGTAGCCTTCCTTAACTGTGGAAGAAGATTCCATAACCCCTTTTATGTATCCTTGTTGACTCTAAGTCTAGAACTAAGTAGTGAAGTTAAGTTTTTCTACTTGCTGACAGCAGTACCTGGATCCCTCTGAAAAACATTTGCATAAGTTTTCACTTGTTGATAGTTTCCTTTGCTGCTTAAGGTTTCATTTAATTACTCTTCACAAGTTTGAAGCTCTACTGGGTGGGTACCTTAAGGTTACCACTTCCTTTAAGCTATTCCAAATCAGGCTTTTCTTTATATTTTATATCTGCTTGAGCCCAGGACTTGGCTCCAACATTGCATTTCCTGGTCTTTTTCTCCTCAAATTGTACATTTTACATTTTTATTTGTTCTGCTCTTTCCTTTTCATTGTGGATCCAAATAGGAGTGATCATTATTTACCACACAACATAGTAAATACTAGATTATCTTGAAATCTCCCAAATTCTTTTTCTTAAAGATTTATTTATTTTATGTATATGAGCAAACTGTAGCTGTCTTCAGATACACTAGAATAGGGCATCAGATCCCATTACAGATGGTTGTGAGCCACCATGTGGTTGCTGGAAATTGAACTCAGGACTTCTGGATGGGCAGTCAGTGCTCTTGACTGCTGAGCCATCTTTCCAAGCCCCCTGAATTCTTTATTTTAGCCTCCGGCAGACTTTTTGGTCGAGGGCAGAAAGCAGCTAAATTCTTTAAAAAATATCACAAGAATGGTCTCTAGTCACTGATAGTCTCCTCCTCTGAAACCTCTGCATGGTCCTGCATGGTCCTGCATGGTCCAACTGGAAGCAGTCAGTTATGCTTCTAATCCTAACTTCAAAGTCTTCCATATTTATCCAACAAATAACATGGTCAGGCCCTTCACAACAATGCCCCAGACCCTTGTACCAAATTCTGTCTTAGTTATTGTTCTATTGCTGTGAAGAGACTCCATAACCAAGGCAATTTATAGAAGAAAATATTTAATGGGTGCTTTGCTTACAGCTTTCTTATCATCATTTCGAGGAGCGTGGTAGCGGGCAGGCAAGGAGACATGGTGCTGGAGAAGTAGCTCAGAGCTGCTTCTATATATTCCATGGTATATCAGAAACTATCAGGAATCTGTTAGTCTAGGCTGCCTGACTGCTACTCTAGATTACTAATTGTGAAGGTCAGTGCCCTTCCTGTAATGGTTAAATGTACGCATGTACTATACTCTCTTAGGCTTTCTACTGCTCTGAAGAGACACCATGGCCATACCAATTCTTATAAAAAAAAATCATTGAATTTGGGGCTGGTGTGTTGATTTTTATATACTTGGCCCAGGGAGTGGCACTATTAAGAGTTATGGCCTTATTGGAGTAGGTGTGTCACTATGGGAATGGGCTTAAATACCTTCAACCTAGCTGCCTGGAAGTGAGCCTTCCACTAGCAACCTTCAGATGAAGATGTACAACTCTCAGCTCTCAGTTCTGCCTGTACCATGCCTGCCTAGATGCTGTTAAACTCCCACCTTGATGATAATGGACTGAACCTCTGAACCTGTTAGCCAGTCCCAATTAAATGTTGTCCTTTGTAAGACTTGTCTTGGTCATGGTGTGTGTTCATAGCAGTAAAACCATAACTAAGACAGCTAGCTTATACTTTCAGAGGCTTTGTCCCTTACTATCTTGGTGGGAAGCATGGTAGCATGCAGGTAGACATGGTGCTAGAGGAGCTGAGCATTCTACATCTTGATCCATAGGCAGCAGAAGGAGACTGTGTTTCACACTGGTCATACCTTGAGCATAGGAGACCTCAAAACCCACCCTCACAGTGACATACTTCCTCCAACAAGGCCACATCTCCTAATAGTGTAACTCTTTTTGTCCCAAGCATTGGAAAACATGAACCTATGGAGACTATACCTATTCAAGCTACCACATATAACATCCCAGATTCTTGTCATTGTCCTTTAAACAGGGAGTCAAGTTCTAAGGGAACATTTCTGTCAGTCTGCAGCTGCATCTTTCTGAGCTTCTCAGTCATGTCCATGCCTTTGAAAACAGTCAATTCTTTATTGCCATAATGAAGTTGGTACGTTATGGGAAGTTCTAGGATTAATTTGTTGGTTTCACATAATAAATCTTTAGCATTTCTATCCAAAAGCTTGTTATAAACCGGTTACAATATTCTGCTATTTTAGCTTTCTGAAATCTATGTCACTTTACCCACTTGAGAGAGATCCTTGAAATCCTTGATAAAAATATTAAAATTTCAGTCATGGGAATGACCTTCTCAGTGACAACTTTTTTATTCAGTGTATATTCTGCCCACCATGTTCAAAAACCTTTTGACACTCCCTCCCCATCTTTGTGAGATTGAATGCTTACTATAGGTAGAGGGGGAAAACCTTGCTGTATAAATCCACTTTGCCCTATAGGAGAGACAGGCAGTTTTTTTTTTTCTGGCTTATGCTGAGACCTGATCTAATGACTGGTGTGAAGGTAATGAAGAGAAAAGAAATTCAATACCAAAATGGGCAGCTATTATGCAAATTGCCTACATTAGTGTGGGTTAGCATACTCTTCACAGGAGGGAAGGGAACTGCTTTTGCTGTCTCTGGTGGGTATCCCATCTCATCTCACAGTGCTCCCTTCTGATTTCATATAGGAGATGTGTTGAGGTTATAGATTTTGTCCTTTGGTTTATGACCACGCTTACAAATGAAATTGGACCTTTGCTGACCTTGATGCTGTAAGAGATTGGGAATCATTTTAGAAGCTGCCGTGGAAAAGTTTTGGCTTTCACAGAGTGACTTCACTTTCTAGTTGGCTGACTAAAGCTTCTTATTATTTCCTTCCAAAGCTTCAAAGACATTTTCACAAAGTCATCAAGTGCAACATGCTTAAAGATGCCACTGTACTCATATTACTAAAGGGTTACAGATGGCACGAAACCAAATGCTGTCTTCCCTTTAGACTAAGTAAGATTAGAACCTTACTAGTGTGATGCCACTGACTATCAGAGGCTGTCACCAACTCACCACCAACAGTGAAGTCATGATTCATGTCTAGGAGCTGGGGGAACCCCATCTGTAGGATATCAGCTTAGTTTGTCTGAGCCTGAGATAAAGGGTTGAGAGTAGTTGATTCAGAGAGAAATGGAATCAATGCAAGAGGGAGAAAAAGAATAGTCTAATACTCATATATACTATACAATTGATTATCTGAGAGCAGATAATCTGGTACCCAGTACTTCTGAGACCATCTGTAGGGCAACAAGGAGCAAGCCTGAAACCTGTATATGTAAGGGGTTAAAAGGAGAGGCGTACATTCACTGGTTCCCAACTCAGTGTCGGGATGCTGGTTGCTGGCCTATTACTACTCTTGGGCTATTGGGTTGTCTATAGTTGGTGATTAGAAGGACCCTGCATCTTTCCTCAGCTGAAGTAGGTGCGATACCGTGAGGACAGAAGCAAGGACTAAATATACAGAATCTTATGAGGATGAGACAATACCCATTTATAGACAAATTTCTAAGCTAAAAGTGGTAATAGTTCATATATGTTGTCTTCAGTCCCTTGCTTAGGTGAAATTTCAACAAAATAAGAAATTTCTCTAATACCTTTCTATAGATACTTTGTGTTCTCCTTGTGAGCCAAAGATCCAGATTTATGATTTGTTTAATGATATAACCAACCAGGGAAGGACTTTCCAGAGATGGGTAACATGTGCCCAGTCCTTTCTCACATAGTATATGTGTGTGTGCATGCACGCACATGCACATGCATGTGCATTTAATTTATGTGTGTATGTAGAAATGTAAATATTTTGGTTTATTTGGAATGGACTTGTAGTGGCGAAGCAGTGACAGCTCCTTCCACTCTTTTGGTGAGTGCCAAGATGGGAGAGTATTTAATTTGCTACTGGTTCATGTCAGCACCAAAGGTATTGTGTTATGATTTGTATATGAAATTCTCTTAAAGGCTCATTCATGTCTTGGAACACTTGGTGACCGGATGGTAACTTTATTTTGGGTGACTATAGAGCTTGATGATATAGGGGATAACTGGCACATGAAAGCCATTAGGGGTAGATCTCTGCAGGTTATATTCACCCCTATCTCTGGTATACCTCTTTATTCTTGATTTGTCATTGAGATGAGAGAGAAAAATCCAAATGCCTGCTTTTACCACCATGAAGTTCTCTAAGCTTTCTCTGGGGTGATCAATTGTAACTTTTGAAGCTATGAGCTAAAGTAGACATCTCTTCCCTCAAGTTACTTCTGTCAGACTGTTTTTAACAGTGATGAGCAAAGTAAATACATATGGAAACTCAACTCAGACTTCCGGATTCATAAGAAGCAGTGTTAGGAAGATCAAATCTTTAGTGGTTGCATAAGCTACAGAAGCAAGGCAAGTCATCATCCAGTGGCAAATGGGTCAAAAGTTAAGAGTGCTGGTAAGTTCAAAGCATTCTCAAGTGAGAAATGGGTTCCTGCATTAACTCATATAATACGTTTTTTACATTTTTCCTTTACTCTTTGGTACTCGTTCTAAAAGACCATTTATTTTTGGGAAATTCTTACCCTGTGAAAGGTAAAATGTGTTTAGATGATGAGATGATGCAAAGCTGAAATCTTAATTTTGTTCATCATGGTGTTTATTGTGATAGTGATGTCAATACTAGAATCATTTTCCCGATCCCTGGCTGAGGAGCTAAAAGACAAACAACAAACAACAAACAACAAACAAACAACAAACAAGCAAACAGCAAACAACAAACAAACAACAAACAAACAACAAACAACAAACAAACAAGCAAAAAACCCAAAAGCAATAATTCTTTGTCTATGTCACAGTGCCTGAAACTATACCCATATAAGATTCCAGGTCTTGGAAATCATGAAAGGTGTGATTATTTTCAATGACCATGTGGGTATAGTGTAATAGTGAGGATACTTTCAGAAAAACAGCAACTTTGGGAATGGCTCAAAGTGCAGTACTTGTGTCAGCATAAGGACACAGGTTTGATTCTTATCATCCATGTAAAGAAGTGGGCATGGTGGCAGTTCCTGTAGTCCCAACATTGGGAGACAGACCCTGTAGGATCCCAGGGTCTGGCTGTAAATCAGTATAGCTGAACCAGTCATCTACAGATTCAGCTGGAGACCCTGTTTCAAAAATGAAGGAGAAAATGATCACACACACACACACACACACACACACACACACACACACACGAATGAGGAGCATCTAAAATAAAGATGAGGTGCCAGGAGCTAGGGAGTTTTGACTTGCTTCAAATGCAGTATTTCCCCACAGACTTGCAAGGGAAGAATTGCTGGTTTCAAAGGTGAACAAATGGGACTTGCATGGAGATGGCCTCTAGACTTTGGGAAAGGTGACAGGGAAGATTCTCTTTTAGAACTAGAAAGAACACATCTTGTTATTACTTTAATTTTGGCCCCATGAGATCAATTTGGGGTCTTTGATCTTCAGAAGTAGAAGATAAGAATTTTTGTGTTGTGTTGAGGGAACAAGTTTGTGCTAACTTATAGCGCCAATAGGAAATGCTCTCAGCAGCCAGTGTCTGAAGAGCTACAGCTGTCCATGTTTTGTTCCAGTTGCTGAAAGACCCCAAACCAGGCATGCTTCAGGAACCTATTTTCTGTTAGGTGTCACCTTGTACTAGGAACTCTTTTTTTCTTTTTTAATTGGATATTTTGCTTATTTACATTTCTAATATTATCCCCTTTCCTGGTTTCCCCCAGAAAAACCCCTATCCCATCCCCCTGCTTTTATGAGGGTGTTCTCCCACCCATCCACCACCTACCCACTCTTGCCTCTCCACTCTGGCATTCCCCTACACTGGGGTATGAAGCCTTCATAGGACCAAGGGCCTCTCCTCCTATGGGTGCCCAACAAAGCCATTCTCTGCTACATATGCTGCTGGAGCCATGAGTCCCTCCATGTGTACTCTTTGGGTGGTGGTTTAATCCCTGGGAGCTCCAGGGAACACTATTGTGGATGGCAATAAGTGTTTGCTGTCAGAAGCCTGATATAGCCGTCTCCTGAGAGGCTCTACCAGAGCCTGACAAATACAGAGGTAGATGCTCATGGCCAACCATTGGACTGAGCAAGGGGTCCCCAGTGGAGGAGTTAAAGAAAGGCCTGAAGGAGCTGAAGAGATTTGTAATCCCATAGGAAGAACAACAATATCAACCAACCAGACTCCCCCAGAGCTCCCAGAGACTAAACCACAAACCAAAGAACTCACTCTTTTTCCCACCTTAGTGGACCGGGAGAGCTATGAAAAATAGAAATAGTTCCTTCACTGTTTACTTTTCATTCCCTTAATTCCCACCTTGGTGGGTGACAATTTTTATCTGGGGAGACACAATATACATGTTGAAGGGACTCTGGCCAGCTCAAGTGTAGCAAGCATGGCTCTGGTAGGTTTACCTTTCTTCCTGTTTTCCCTTTGCCTTGTTATAAAAACATTAGATTACATTCTTAAAGTTAGCCAACACGGTCCATTCCTTTTTGTTTGTTTGTTTTGTTTTGTTTATGTTTTGTTTTGTTTTTGTAGACAGGGTTTCTCTGTATAGCCCTGACTGTCCTGGAACTCACTCTGTAGGCCAGACTGGCCTCGAACTCAGAAATCCCCCTGCCTTTGCCTTCCCAAGTGCTGGGATTAAAGGCGTGTGCCACCACTGCTGGGCCCATTCCCTTTTTTGGTCACTTCCTCCTGCTGAGGCTGACTACCAAGGTCCAGCTATCAAAGTGTTGAAGTCTAGCAATCAAAAAGCCCATTATGGCTCACCTAATTAACATGTTCAATTGAAATTAAACACCTCATCGGAACACGGGTTTCTTTTTGTACATTTACAAATCACCATTTTCTTATGTGTCACATCTGTCTCTTCTTTACTCAGAAATAGTCCTTTGTCTTTCTCTGGGACAAATACCCTTTCCCCATTTCCCCCTTTCCCTTCTCCTTCTTCCTCAACCTCTGTCTCCTGTCTTTGCCTCTTATTCCCTGCCATCTGTTCCTCTGGGGCAGATAAATTTTCTTTGTGCTAAGAATGTGGTCTTGGGTCCTGAGCAGATTATTTTCCTTTCACATGCCTACTCACCTCAGATACCGATTCCATGATACATGGTGGAACAGATATCACCCAAATCCGAGTTGGTAAACTAATAATTTTATTGGGGTCATTTGCAGGAATATGGGTGAGGGGTTACTTAAAGGGACAGAAATGACTCAGAGACAGCTGCATCACTAAAGTCCTCCTGGAGCTGGTGACAAAGCTGGGAACCTGGTACACATTGCACAGCCTGCAGGCAGCTCAATAGGTCATAGAGTGCCTCAGTTAGTAAAATCCCAGTTGCCTCAGTTGGTAAAACCTCTTCCAGGTCTGGTTTCTGCTTCCAAGAAGCTGGTCTGGGCTCTTGAGTCTTCATATTCACAGTATGGCTTGTCTTCTCAGATTTCTTTGAATCTGTGCTTGTCTACTTTGGGAGGAAGGTACCCAGTAAGTCTGATCAGCTTCAGGGACTTCCTGAAGCTATTTTGAGCTGTTTATTTTCCTGTTTAAGGAGTCTCTCTTCATGATGGAATGTTTCAATCTTGAAGGAAACTGTTACAAAACACCCCTTTGCTCGCGCTCTCTCTCTCTCTCTCTCTCTCTCTCTCTCTCTCTCTCTCTCTCTCTCTCTCTCTCTCTTTCTCTTGTGTGTGTGTGTGTGTGTGTGTGTGTGTGTGTGTGTGTGTGTAGGGGATGTATTGGGGGGTAGTGTAGGGGGTGTGTGGGTGTTATATTAGGGCATGCTGCTGCCACAGCAACCTCACCTTTCCACATTGTATAAAGTTTGAACTCTCTCATTCACTGCTACATATTCAAAGATAACTAGTCTATGATCTTTTAGGGATTCTCCTGCCTCCACCTTGTGTCTTTCAATAGGAGCATTACAATTATAGACAGACGTTAATGGCATTTGGTTGTTTACATGTGTTCCTGGTGCTCACAGTGCTTTATTTACTGAGCAACCTCTTTGGCCTTACTTTGCAATGTTTTGCTTCTGTTATAACTAAGTCTGTAGAGATAGCAACCATTTTTCTGGACTGGAGAAGCATTCATTTTCTCAGAAGTCAGTGGCATCACCTGCTCTGTTCTGAAAAGAGGCCCCCAAATCAATGTTTTGGAAATGTAATCCCCAGGGTACAGCATTGAGAGAGGCCCTATGATTTGGACAGAGTTGTCAGGAATTGGTTAATAGCATTAGGAAAAGGCCTTTTAGGAGTAGATTCCCCCTCTTCCTCCTGTCTCTAAAAGATAAAATATTTCTCCTCTTTAGAGAATGCAAAAATGAAGTTTCATCTTGCAACTAAAAGTTCAGTTAGCCACACGTGATCTCCAACTTTCTAGACTCAACAACTACAGCAATAACTGTCCTTTAGAGTACTCAGCTGTAAGACACCATCAGCGTTGACTGCCTTTGCATAAACCAGAAAGGGACTCTAGGCAGCCTAAGCATGGCAAACATGGTCTTGGCAGGCCTTGTCCTTGTCCTCATGCCCTCTGCCTTGATAAAAATTGTTAGATTACATTCCTAAAGCTAGTCACCAAGGTCTATTCCCTTATTTGGTCACTTCCTTCTCCTGAGTCTACCAAGGTGCAACTATCCAAAGCCTTGTTTGGCTCACCTTATTAACCTGTCCAATGAAAATTAAACATCTCATCCCAATACAGGGTTTCTTCCTTTACCTTTAGAAACTGCCATTTGCTTATGGACCACATCTGTCTCCTCCCTATACAGAGGCAATCATTTTCCCTCACTCCAGGACAAATACCCCTGCCCCTCGCCCTTGTTCCTTGCCCCCTTCTCCCTTTTCCCTTGTCTTCTGTCTTCACTCTTTGACTCTTACTCTCCACCTTTAGTATTTCTCAGGTAAATAAATCTCCTCGATGTTAAAAACTTGGTCTTGGGGTCCTGAGCCAGTTACCTTTAAGGGTAATCAATATTCCAATGTGCCAAAGGTTTTCAACACTCCCAAATCCCATCTTGTCCATAAGACAAAGACAGAATTCAACTTCAAATTAGAGGCCTTCTGGAGGGAAACATTTTCCTGCACTTTCCCTTACTTAACTTCTCTCAAGAGGAAGAAAGAGCCTGCCATTCCTGTTGCCAAGAATTTATCCTCTAGCTGTGGGTTGTCCTGTAGCCATCCTTTAAGAAATGGTAAAGAAAGCCTTCCGGCTTCATTGAGGATGGGTACTACATTATTTATGTTGTGTTTTTAGTGCTGGCAAAGAAGACACATTTAATAAATATGGATTGGACAAGTGCCAAAATTCCACTTTTGTAAATGTATTCATTGGTGCCCTGAAGTTTTGTAAATCTGCAGAGGCTCATGCCAGGCTGCGAGCATTCATCAGGATGATGAGCCTGTAACTCTTGAAGGAGGCCCTTACCCTTGAAGGGATCTTCTCACTGAGCTCAGTAACATTTCTTAAGGCGCATTCACATCTGATTTATATAATTTAAATGTCCCCACATCCCTGCAGGTAACGATTCCCTCCATTTTACAGATGAAGAAAAGCCGCTGACCTTCTGCTATGGTTTGCACATGAAGTGCCTCTATAGTGCTGAATACACAAGGGGAGCTGGCTTGGTTGCCAGTCAATAGAGGCTTTGGGAGAGTGACTGGATCCTGGTGACTCTGATTCATGCGTGGGTTAATCCAGCAATAGATTTATAATTTGATGATGTTACTGGGAGGTAATGGGAGGCTAGGAGGAGGTGGTCCTGCTGGGAGGGAGTTTGTCACCAGAGTGATACCTTTGAAAGGTATGCCTTGCTTTCTGTCCATTTCTCTCTGCCTCCCTCCTCTGCTTCTCAGCCACCATGATGTAAATAATTTTGCTCCATTGCACACTCTCACCATTGTGATGTTCTTCCTCACCACAGGCCCATGACAATGGAGCAAACTGACCATGGACTGAAACCATGGACCGTAATCTTTCTCCTGTTTATTTCAATTATTTCATAACAACACAAATGCCTGACCCCCACACAGTCAATACTGCTAACAGAGAAGGCAGCTGCGTTCTGCTCTGCTACACTGAAGATGAGGAAGTCAGGGGTAAGGAGGAAAGGGCCTATGACTTACATCTGTCTTGTTGGCAGTTAAAAATAGGTCAACCAAGAAAAACTCAGGCAGACAATTCCCTGTGAAAAATGTCCCAGGAACTTAGTGTCATCACCGGGCAGTCATTTCACCAGGATTGTGAGTAAACTGGGTGTAAAGAGAATGATACTTTCAGGTAACAGATTCAGCCATGAGCTTTTTACTCCAGCTCCTTCTTGGTAAGTGGTCTCCTCATAGCCATTTCAAGTGTTCTGACTTGCTATCTCAGAGAAGAAAAGTTCAATGCATTTTTATTCCATAGTATTTTCCTTAACAGAGTCACACAATCTTTGTGACCAAGGGGACATTAAAGTATAGTCAGTACAATGTGATCTCTGCTTTTCCTCTTCATTTCTTAGTAACTTTGGTGTTTAGAAAATGTCTCCAATCTCCTTTATATTAAGATTACGAACAGCAGCTTATCTCATAGTTCTACTACTCACCTTTACACTGTGGTACTTTTATATTTTATGAGGCCTATGATTTTGAACCTACAAATTTTTTTAAGCCAGCCCTGTTTGATTTAGGGCAAGAATGTGATTCAGTCTTGACAAGTTATTAGAATTCAGAGACAATGACTTAGTGTTACACTTGCTTCTTGTCAAAAAGTACAGAGCTGGTCTCTGACTTTCAGTAGCTGTTAGCAGATGATTTCAGCACTCTGTGGTAGATAAGTGATGCATCTGCAGAAGAAACTGGGCTCTGAGATTGGATCTTTCCTGGGCTTAGTGTACGTGCTTTAGTGTTGCTTCATGATGCTGGGCAGCCATAGTGAGCTACAGCATTTGCACAGCCATGATCACAGGTGTGACAGCATGGTCTCCATAGGAGGCTGAGATGCTATGCTCACATATTTAGTTTATTAGTCAGATTATGCACATTGTTGTCTCCACGTGTTTTAGATTTTCAGTGGATTTGTCAAGATACAACTTCAGTGTATGTGGAAAGTGTGTATGTATATTACCAAAAGACATTGTAAATCAGTAAACTTTTTTTTTAACTTTTATTGCATTATGATGAGAAACGTTAAATGACTTGAATTTATCTGAATTTGTTAACATTTAAAAACATATTTTAAGTAAATAGAATTAAATCATATACTTGTTTCCCTTTTGTACCCCAACTCCTCCCAAAGACCTCTCCTTCAATACCTACAATATCTTTTTTGGTCATATTCCTTAAATTTTATAAAATATTATAACAATAAAAATAAGTATTATGAAAGTTGTTTGATATAAAACAACAATCAATTTAACGGTGTTATGTAAATGCTTGTCTACAGCAATACTGAAAATACATGTTTTCCTCAATATAAATTTTAAATAACTCCAAACATATTAACTGTATATTTCAAAATAATACATCACTACTAGTATTTTCTTAAATGAACATAAATATATAAAGTCTTTTTGTTTCTTTGTTTTGTATTTAGTAGAGTTTAAAATCTTGGCTCTTACTGTGGTACAAGACCAAAATAAGAACAATTTTCAGACACTGGATTTCATTGTAATAAGGCTGTACTTCAATGACCCTCAAATCATCAAAGGATTTTACCTCCATCATAGCTAAGCTGAGAGTTGACAGTTCTGCCACATCAAGGGATGAATTGTAGGCACGATTTTTGATACAGGCTTCCTGCTATGGTAAAAACTATTTGACTTGAGTGAGTGACTTTATTCTCAGGCCACAGAGAACAGATTACATTCATTTAAGAAATGGTGTGCGTATTAAGATAGTCTATCCATAAAGTCATTCACCAACTGTTTCAATGAACAATGTTTCTGCTTGGAGTGTGGCACAGACATTAGGTGTGGGTAAGAATCTGGTTCATTGGCTGTGATGAATGAAAAGCATTCATCTCAGAGAAAGAGTAACTTTAAAGTCTTCTTCTTCAAACTTGATACAAGAGCTACAAATGTCAAGCAAAGCATTCAGTCTCACTCTTTGTTGTTCTCTTTCCTACAAGCCACCTCCCAAGTTAATTGTCTATGTCTCCCTTGGGTATATAAATACTTTTGAAATATATAAGCTGTTCTGAAAACCATAGTATAGTGTAAAAACATGAAATAAACAATAGTACTAATAGAGAGGCTGAGATAAGAGAAGCAAGATTTCAAGATCCTTATGTTGTATACAACAAGACACTGTCACAAACAAGCTGAAAGTATATATAGATTGTAGAATATTGGACTTATTTCTCCAATTACTAAATTACAGAGACCATTGGATGACAATCAACAAATTTCTAATTCCTCATATTTTTGGATTTCAATTGCTTAGGATATGTTGGTAATGTTAATTTTCCTATTAAGATATTAAGAAAATGTAATTGTCACTTCCTGTTGTTTTTGTTTTAAGAGGTGGAATTAGGTTTGTATGGATTTGTTGAAAGATTACTTTCTTGCTTCTTCTAGGGTGCAGTTTTGCTCCTTATGTTGAGGTTTTTCCATCTATTATCTTTTGTAGGGCTGGATTTGTGTAAAGATATTATGTAAAATTTGTTTTATCATGGAATATCTTGTTTTCTCCATCTATGGTAATTGAGAGTTTTGCTGGGTACAGTAGCCTGGGCTGGCATTTGTGTTCTTGTAGGGTCTGTATGACATCTGCCCAGGATCTTCTAGCTTTCATAGTCTCTGGTGTGAAGTCTGGTGTAATTCTGATAGGCCTGCCTTTATATGTTACTTGACCTTTTTCCCTTACTGTTTTTAAAATTCTCTCTTAGTTTAGTGCATTTGGTGTTTTGATTATTATGTGACGGGAGGAATTTCTTTTCTGGTCCAGTTTATTTGGGGTTCTGTAGGCTTCTTGGATGTTCATGGGCATCTCTTTCTTTAGGTTAGGGAAGTTTTCTTCTATAATTTTGTTGAAGATATTTACTGGTCCATTACATTGGGAATCTTCACTCTCTTCTATACCTATTATCTTTAGGTTTGGTCTTCTCATGGTGTCCTGGGTTTCCTGGATGTTTTGGGTTAGGAGCTTTTTGCTTTTTCCATTTTCTTTGACTGTTGTGTCAATGTTTTCTATGGTGTCTTCTGCCTCTGAGATTCTCTCTTCTATCTCTTGTATTCTGTTGTTGATGCTTGCATCTATGACTCCTGTTTTCTTTCCTAGGTTTTGTATCTCCAGGGTTTTCTCTCTTTCTGATTTCTTTATTGTTTCTATTTCTATTTTTAGATTCTGGATGGTTTTGCTCATTTCCTTCACCTGTTTGATTGTGTTTTCCTGTAGTTCTTTAAGGGATTTTTGTGTTTCCTCTTAAGCTTCTAGCTTTTTACCTGTGTTCTCCTGTATTTCTTTGATGGTGTTATTTATGTCTTTCTTAAGGTCCTGTATTATCATCATGATAAGTGATTTTAGATCTGAATTTTGCTTTTCCGGTGTGATGGTGTGTCCAGGACTTGCTATGGTGGGAGAATTTGGTTCTGATGATGCCAAGTAACCTTGGTTTGTGTTGTTTATTTTCTTATGCTTGCCCCTCCCACCCCCTGCCATCTAGTTATCTCTAGGGCTACCTGCCCTTGCTAAATCTAACTGAAGCCTGATTTTCCTATGATCCTGGTTGTGTCAGAACTCCTCAGAGTCAAGCTTCCTCTGTGATCCTGTGATTCTGGGATCCTGTGACCTTGGGATTGTTAGAGCACCAGGGAGTGCAACAGCTTCCCATGGGTGTTGTGGGACTGGCTGCAGAGCCTGGGCCCAAGGTCTGCTCAGGACGCCAGCACAGAAAGACAGGAAGAACCTGAGCCACTCTGCTGGCAGAGTTCCGGTGTGCCTGGTCCTGCTAGTCCCAGTTACTCTCAGTGTTGGGACAGATGTTGGATCCTCCTCACCTCTGATCCTGAGAGTGTCAGAGCACCTGGGAGTGGAGCTTCCTCTGGGTGTTGTGGTACTGGCTGCAGAGCTTGTGCCCAAGGTCCTCTCAGGACACCAGCCCAGAGAGACTGGAAGGAACCTGAGCCACTCTGCTGGTGGAGTTCCTATTTGCCTGCTATCACTAAAGTTTTATGAAAATATGGTGATATAGAAATTTTTCTCTTTGAAGGAAGAGTTCAAAGTAACCAACACCGAGCAATAGAGACCAGTGGTCTGCCTGAATAGAAGCATAGGAGTTTACATAATATTACAGCTTCCATTTTAAAATATTTTTTCTCTAAATGTTTTAATTTTTTTCACAAAGAACTTTAGGTCAGTACTTGTAATAGAGTATTATAAGTACTCAGAGATATGTTTTAACCTATTCTCAAGGGCTATATTTGGATATTAAAGAATCAGCTGAGAATCATAGTTGACATTTGAGACATAATTATTCAACACTTTTAATCAACTAGTTCTCTCTTTTGGATGGCAAAATAGATATGTTCATACTAAATGCTGGTAAATATTTAAACACAGTGCCAAAGAGCATCAAAGCATTTACAATTTGTGCTTACCACCTTCTAAGGCAGGCAATGATCACTACATTCTTCTCATTGGTTAGTAGGGACCATTAAGGGCCAATAATGGACATTTACTGTCACAGCTAGTTTGAAAATTAAAAAAAAAAAAAGGACAAGAAAGAAAAAGAAAAAGAAAGGTTTCACTAAGAGAAAAACCGATTGCTTATTTGTAAATGGTATAATGCTTCCAGCCTTAGATTTTCAGTGTTGAAATTCTGTGTTTTTTCTTTTTTCTTTTTTCTTTTTCTTTTTTGTTTGTTTGTTTGTTTTTCGAGACAGGGTTTCTCTGTACAGCCCTGGCTGTCCTGGAACTCACTCTGTAGACCAGGCTGGCCTCAAACTCAGAAATCTGCCCGCCTCTGCCTCCCATGTGCTGGGATTAAAGGCGTGTGCCACCACCACCCAGCTGAAATTCTGTATTTTTTCAAATGAGATTTTGAACAGAGTAGCGCTATTGTAAGGACTTAAGGAGAACGAATCTGTAGTATGTGCATACAATGTGTTGTAGGCAAGGGCATGACCACTTAGGAAGGTTGTAAGTTGTTCAGAGCAGCAATAGTGAAACTGTGGAACATATGAAGGATGGACAGGAACAGTGACATTGAGTTAGGACCCATGATTGATGATTGGGTTGTCAGCGACCAAGCAGGAAGTTATCCAAACAAAATCTAGTCTCCTCGGGGATCCAGAACAATGCATGCCTAAGAACTGGGACTCTGGAACTAACCTAGTATACACCAGTTAACCACTTGCAGTCTCGGCTTCTCTACAAAGTGGCAGAAGTAATATTTCTCAGGAATTAAAGAGAATGATGGCCGTAAAATATTCATTGCAGTGCGTGGTAACTTCTCACTGTTTGTTTTCTGAGGGGATCATCAGCATTAGTCACCACATGGTGAAAGATATACAATGCGTATTTATCAACTTTATTTCCCAAGCTCACTGATTTGCAATAAAGTAAGATGTAGGGAGCCTTCTGCCTTCTAATTTAAAGCTACACTTCAATATGACATTTCATTTGTGACATGTATTACTATGCAGTCTGAGCTGGCTTGGACTGTATCTCCTATTTCTTTCTCCCAAGCACCAACATAATAACATCCTTAATGCTGTTGATGTTCCAGTACTGGTCTCATTGAGATCTTTCTGATATTCTTTGACATGAAGCCGAATTATGGACGAAGGCAGTATGTGTAGAATCTTAAAGGCTATAGACTCTGAGGGAGCAGAGGGAGTTCCTTCTTAGACCATTGGGCCTAGTAAGTAGACCACAGCAAATGTAATGAAAGCACAGCTTATAGAAGCATTGATTGCCTTTCCCATCAGGGCTGTCTCCATCCACAGGAGTCAGCAGGGCTTTAAAGGGTGACATTCTAAGAGTGAACTGATAATCTGGTTTCAGGGCAACACTAACATCACTATTGGAACTGTTTTAGTTACAGTGTTCTGTGGAAGTAAAAAAAAAAAAAACCTCCTTTAAAATAATGCTTTTTTGGTTCATCTGTGGTAAAGGAGATATGTTATTATGTTATCGGTGATAAACTTTTGTTTGATGAATTGAAAGAGTCAGTAATTCACAGAAGCAGGCAAGCCAAATGCTTCCCTGAGTTCAGGAGGAATAGAGGTAAATAATACATGTGGAAGTTAAAAAGGCTTTTGCAGTGCAGTGGCCCCTCTTAAAGTGCAAGAAAGTGGAGTTCAGTTTTCACATAGTTTGTAGCAATGTCCTTGGTCTGCGTTCCTAGAACAGGAAGATTATAGGCAAGACTTGGGAAAATGTGAAGGGGGACTAAATGCACAGGAAATACTGTCATTGTGCATGACTAGATGAGGTCATTAAAGGACATTCTAAGAGACTGTGGAGCATGCCAGCGTGATTGAGATGGAATTGATTGTGTGATTCTGAGTTGTCTGCTAGAATAGCAACCTGAGAGTCTCAGTCTCGAGGGTCATGTCATCTCTAGACACTATTTTCTACTCCCATATCTTTGGATAGTCAGGACATAAGCATCTTAAAGTGTGTGTGTGTGTGTGTGTGTGTGTGTGTGTGTGTGTGTGTGTGCATGTTTGTGCATGTGCATGCATCTGTGCATGCTTTCATTTGATTATAAACTTTGATGGTAGCAAAGAGATGCCTAAGTAGCAGGGGGATTTCAGCAAGATTTTCTTCATTGAATATGTGTTGTCAGTTCTTCTATGGGAAGATAAAGCAAGACAGAATGAGATCATTGGCAAGATAAATCTCAAGTTATCTTTTTTAAAGACAGGAAATAGAATGTCCTGCATTATAAAAGGATCTATGGATAAACCCAAAAGAAGAAAGGGACATGATAGAAAAGAAAATTAAGATTTTTCTTCATCCTAGAAAAAAATATGAAACTGGCATTTTCATTTTGAAAACCTGTCAGGAGAGATCACTGGAAAGTTAACCTTTGCACTGTGTGGGTATTCTTAGTGTAAACTGAAGGCAAGCACCTTCACCATGCAGTTTATCTGAAGGTTAAACATACCTGAGCTTCTTGAGTTAGTTTCTACAAAATGAATTGCAGTTTGCCGAGGAATTAACTGTGATTTAATATAACACAGTGGTTACTTGGTTTTGTTACCTGAATGAATCTTTGGAGCTGGGACAACATAGAAATGCTAGAATCCAGGAATCCCCCCTGTATACATTGACCTTAAGGCACTGTGTAAATCACTTTAACTCTCTCCCTGTCCTCATATTCAGCCACCATAGAAAGCTGCAGATCACTGAATATTTTTTGTGAATGCACCAAGTATGTATGACAGTACATTAATGAAGCTTGTAGATGAGATCATTTGGAGATACTGAAAAATGTCCATGTGAGAAGGACCATCCTGACAAATATTTGTATCCCAAAATGGAGTGCATGGTTATTGATCAAGTATTTGAGAGTATAGGCAACATCAGAGGAATTTCAAGTGTTTATTTACAACACAGAGATACAAAAAGTGGCCTTTTGGAGAATATAAAAAATTTTAAACAATATACTAGATTACTTTTTTTTTGAGTTCACATAGCTATGGTTTATAATTTGTCTGGTATTTTTCTTCTTTCTCTGTGAAATTCTTTCTCCTAATCATTTAAAATTGCACTCTGTCATACGTACAGCTGAGGCATTAGGAGGGAAATAAAACAAAGGTAACTTTTTCTAAAATGAAATGATAAAAATCTCACTCGGAATTTAGGGAGGAGATGATGGTTTTTGTCTGGCCCTCCGTAGCTCTGTAAATGACCACTG
>JADRCD010195833.1:0-28389 GCA_019843815.1 Montemys delectorum | reverse complement strand
AAATTTTGTTTTGTCATGGAATATCTTGTTTTCTCCATCTATGGTAAGTGAGAGTTTTTTGGATATAGTAGCCTGGGCTGGTGTTTGTGTTCTTGTAGGGTCTGTATGACATCTGCCCAGGATCTTCTAGCTTTCATAGTCTCTGGTGAGAAGTCTGGTGTAATTCTGATAGGCCTGCCTTTATATGTTACTTGCCTTTTTTCCCTTACTGCTTTTAAAAATCTTTCTTTGTTTAGTGCATTTGATGTTTTTATTATTATGTGATGGGAGGAATTTTTTTCTGGTCTAGTCTATTTGGAGTTCTGTAGGCTTCTTGTATGCTCATGGGCATCTCTTTCTTTAGGTTAGGGAAGTTTTCTTCTACAATTTTGTTAAAGATATTTACTGGTCCATTACATTGGGAGTCTTCACTCTCTTCTATACCTATTATCCTTAGGTTTGGTCTTCTCATTGCACCCTGGATTTCCTGGATGTTTTGGATTAGGAGCTTTTTGCTTTTTGCATTTTCTTTGACTGTTGTGTCAATGTTTTCTATGGTGTCTTCTGCCCCTGAGATTCTCTCTTCTATCTCTTGTATTCTGTTGGTGATGCTTGCATCTTTGACTTCTGATTTCTTTCCTAGATTTTGTTTCTTCAGGGTTTTCTCTCTTTCTTATTTCTTTATTGTTTCTATTTCCATTTTTAGATTCTGGATGGTTTTGCTCATTTCCTTCACTTGTTTGATTGTGTTTTCCTGTAGTTCTTTAAGGGATTTTTGTGTTTCCTCTTTAAGAGCTTCTAGTTCTTTACCTGTGTTCTCCTGTATTTCTTTGAGGGTGCTATTTATGACTTTCTTAAGGTCCTGCATCATCGTCATGATAAGTGATTTTATATCTGAATCTTGTGTTTCCAGTGTGATGGTGTGTACAGGACTGGCTATGGTGGGAGAATTGGGTTCTGATGATGCTAAGTGACCTTGGTTTGTGTTGTTTATTTTCTTATGCTTGCCCCCACCCCCATCCCCCTCACCCCTTGCCATCTGGTTATCTCTAGGGCTACCTGCCCTTGCTAATTCTGACTGGAGTCAGTCCTTCCTGTGATCCTGGTTGTATCAGAACTCCTCAGACTCAGGCAGTCTCTGTGACCCTGTGATTTTGGAATCCTGTGACCTTGGGCTTGTTAGAGCACCTGAGAGTGCAGCAGGTTCCTCTGAGTGTTGTGGGACTGGCTGTAGAGCTTGTGCCCAAGGTCCCCTCAGGACACCAGCCCAGAGTGACCAGAAGGAACCCAGGCCACTAGGCTGGTGGAGTTCCTGTGTGCCTGGTCTGGCAGGTCCCAGTTACTCCCAGTGTTGGGACAGATGTTGGGTCCCCCTCACCTCTGATCCTGAGAGTTTCAGAGCACCTGGGAGTGGAGCTTCCTCTGGGTGTTGTGGGACTGGCTGCAGAGCTTGTGCCCAAGGTCCGCTCAGGACACCAGCCCAGAGAGACTGGGAGAAATCTGTTTTATAATGCATTGAATGATAGAATGAATAGTCCAAAATTTAACTTTGTATAAACTTTTTACATAGAGTTTTCAGAAGACAATGGAAGATATCAATCATACCTCAGTGGCTGAGTTTATCCTCTCTGGGTTAACAGAGAATCCAATGTTCAACTGCCCAAAGTTCATCATCTTAGCAGTATATTTGGTTACAGTTGTTGGAAATCTAGGCATGATCATTTTAATTCTGATTAGTTCTCAGCTGCATATCCCTATGTATTATTTATTCATTAGCCTATCTTTTATTGATTGACTGCTCTCAGTCCACTGTCATTACTCCCAAAATGCTGTTGAACTTTGTGACACAGACGAATGTCATCCTATACCCAGAATGCATAGCTCAGTTCTACTTCTTCTGTGCTTTTGCTGTTTCAGAATGTCTCATGTTGGCTGCACTGGCATATGACCATTATGTGGCTAAATCTAACCCTTTTCTTTACAATGTAACCATGTCCTATCAAGTCTGTTCATTGATGGTAGCTATGGTTTATGGTATTGGCTTAATCAATGCCACAGCTCACATAGTCTTCCTACAAAGAGTACTTTTCTGTAAGTCTGATATAATAATCCACAACTTCTGTGATCTTTTCCCATTGCTGGAGTTCTCTTGCTCTAGTACTTATATCAATGAAGTGCTAGCACTCTCCAGTGCATTTGGTATTATTGTACCAGGTATGACCATCCTTAGCTCTTACATCTTCAGTCATCTCCATGGACCAAGGGAAAGTGTCATCTGTGTTTTATACCATTGTTGTGTCTACGTTGAATCTTCTGATCTACAGCCTGAGAAATAAAGATGTCAGAGTTTCCCTTAAAGAGTTCCTACAGAAGGTAAGTTTCCTCAAAACAAAAAAATTAGATTTCCCTGGCAATAGAATATAGCAAATATCTTTGCAATTTGGGGTAGGATATAATCTATAAGCAGCCATTGATAACTCTAGAAGTGCGACTATTGTTGGTACCTTTTTATTTGGAAGAAATGTACCAAAGATGGAATTGTGTTCTTAGTTTCATGCCCATGATGAACTTCTAATCCCTGATATAACCAGAGTTCATGCAGAGATAGCAACTTATATCACCTCCTGAAAATTCTTCAAAGTGTGTGGTTGGGTACATTCACACGTACACACACAGCTCTGTGCATGCAGTCCTCACTCATTACATCAAGTTTGGAATAAATACTTTTATTCAGTATACTTCGGCTTTCTCCATGTTTTGTAGATAGCCTTCTTGTTAATTAAACAAGGTTTCAAAAAACTATTTTCTTTCTTGTTTAGTTAAACATTAAAATAAATAATGTGTAACTCTGAAATTTAAGAGTATATAGAACTCTATTAGTAGCATTTCCCACCATGTCAAGTCCTCTCAGGAAAGCCCAGAATCATGCTGTTTTCCAGACCTCCATTGACTGGCTATCTCTTTGACTCTCTTCCCACAACCCCACCATATAATGCCCTTGCCACCATGCCCCTAGGGGCACACTTAGCTCTTGGGAGACATATACCACTCCCTGAATTCAATTGTCCTGTCCAAGAATACTCAACAGAAGCATGCCACACAAGGATCATCAAAGTTACAGGATCTCCCAATACCTGCTACAAGAGGAATATCCAGAGACAACCGAATGGCTAAAGGCCACCATAAGAACACAAGCAAGCAAGCAAGCAAACAAACAAACAAAAGACAAGTAAATGAGACATCTTCAGAACATAGCCATCCTACTATAGCAATCCCTGAGTATCTAAAACAATTGAGGCATGAGAAAATGACCTTAAATTAAAATTTATAAAGATAGAAACTTTTAAAAAGGAAATACAGGATATTCAATCAAACAGGTAGAGGCATTTAAGAAGGAAACAAATAAAACCCTTGAAGAAGTCCAGAAAAATACATTAAACTGGTGAAGGAAATGCATCCAACTCTTTAAGACAAAAAAATGGAAATAAAACCAATAAAGAAAACACAAACTGAGGAAATCTTAGAGATGGAAACCTAGAAAAGAGAAGAGGAACAAGA
Organism: Montemys delectorum; assembly: GCA_019843815.1. Classification (NCBI taxonomy): domain Eukaryota; kingdom Metazoa; phylum Chordata; class Mammalia; order Rodentia; family Muridae; genus Montemys; species Montemys delectorum. The sequence continues at coordinate 24,852 of JADRCD010195833.1, read as the reverse complement.
AACTTATCTGTCATCAGAATAGAAGGGGTGAAAAAACAAATCTCAGGTATAGAAGGGACAATAGAAAAAAAATGACACGAGTCAAAGAAAACGTTGGATCTAAAAAATTCCTGACATAAAACATACAGGAAGACTGAGATACCATGAGAAGACATAACCTTGGAATAAAGAAGTTAGACTCCAGAGAATCAAATAACCTTATTAAAAATGGGGTACCGAGCTAAACAAAGAATTCTCAACTGAGGAATACCGAATGGCTGAGAAACATCTAAAGAAATGTTCATCATCTGTAGTCATCAAGGAAATGCAAATCAAAACAACCCTGAGATTCCACCTCAGACTAGTCAGAATGGCTAAGATCAAAAACTCAGGTGACAGCAGATGCTGGCTAGGTTATGGAGAAACAGGAACACTCCTTCATTGCTGGTGAAATTGCAAACTGGCACAACCACTCTGGAAACAGTTTAGAGGTTCCTCAGGAAACTCGACATAGTACTACCAGAGGACCCAGCCATACCACTCCTGAGAATACACCCAGAAGATGCTCCAACATGTAATAAGGACACATGCTCCACTATGTTCATAGAAGCCTTATTCATAATAGTCAGAAACTGGAACGAACCCAAATATCCCTCAACAGAAGAATGGATACAGAAAATGTGGTACATCTACACCATAGAGTACTACTAAGCTATTAAAAACAATGAATTTATGAAATTCTTAGGGAAATGGATGGATCTGGAGAATATCGTCCTGAGTGAGGTAACCTAATCACAAAAGAACACACATGGCATGCACTCTCTAATAACCTGCAAACCGCAAGGAACTCAAGAAGGAAGACCAAAGTGTGGATGCTTCGTTCCTTCTTAGAAGGGGGAACAATATACCCATCTAAGGAGTTGCAGAGACAAACTATGGAGCAGATATTGAAAGAATGACAATCCAGAGACTGTTGTACCTGGGATTCCTTTCCATATTCAATAATCAAATCCAGAAACTATTGTGGATGTCAGCAATTGCTGGTTGACAAACGCCTGATATAGCTGTCTACTAAGAGCCTCTGACAGTGCCCGACTAATACAGAAGTAGACACCCAGAGCCATCCATTGGACTGAGCATAGGGTCCCCAATAAAGGAGCTAGAGAAAGGACCCAAGGAACTGAAGGGTTTGCAGCTCCTTAGTACGAACAACAATATGTACTAACTAGTACCCTCAGAGCTCCCAGGGACTAAACCATCAACCAAAGAGCACAGATGGTGGGTCTCATGGCTTCAGTAGCATATGTATAGCAGAGGATAGCCTAGTCGATCATCAATGGGAAGAGAGGCCCTTGGTTCTGTGAAGGTTTATGCCTGAGTGGAGGGGAATGTCAGGACCAGGAAGTGGGAGAGGGTGGGTTGGTGAGCAGGGGGAGGGGTGAGGAAACGGGATTTGTTTTTTGTTTTTGTTTTTGAAATATTTTTCGGAGGAGTAACTAGGAGAGGAGATATCATTTGAAATACAAATAAAGAAAATATCTAATAAAAAAACTGAGGGAAAAAAAAGGAGACCCGGTGACACTCCATTATGCTTACAGACAAGAACCTAGCATATGTGTTTCCCCAGAGGTTTCATCCAGCAGCGATTGGAGGCAAATGCAGAGACAATAGTCAGGAGGAGACTGATGAATCTTGTGGAAGAATGGGAGATAGAAGTAAAAAAGCAGAGTCAAGGACACCACAAAAAGACCCTTAGAGTCAAATAACCTGGGCCCATGGGCATTCACAGAGCCTGGGCCACCAACCAGGGTGTATACAGAACTTGGACATAGGCCCCCTGCACATTTGTAGCAAACATACAGCTTGGCCTTCATGTATGTCCCCTAACAAGTGGAGCTGTGGTTGTCTCAGTCTCTGGATCTCTTTTCCCTGCTATTAAAGCATGTTTCCCCTACCTGGACTGCCTAACTGAGCCTTTGTGGCAGAGGATGTGCTTAGTCGTCCTGGGACAAGATGTCCCAGTGTGAGGTGGTACTGAAGGGTGGCTCCCATTCTCTGAGGAGAAGGGGAGAGGAGAATGAGTGGAGAGACTTGTAAGGGTGGGACTCTGAAGAATTGTGTTTTAGATGTAAAGTGAATGTAAATTAAAGGGAAAGGAGGGGTTGAATGGCTTTGTAATCATCTAGATAATACAGCTCCAGGTATGTCTATGAGGGTATTTCTCATGGAACAGACTATTTCACCTCAAACTGTGAGCTGAAGAAACCTCCTTCTTTGAGTTGCCTTTGTCAGGTGTTTCCTCATTACAAGGAGAAAAACAAGTGATAAATCTACAGAGAATGAATAACCAAAAAAGAAAAAAGAAAAAACTATTAGTGCATATGGAAGCAAAAAGACAGGCTCTATCCTTATATATAATCTATATATAAGATTACACTATCTTATACTATACTGACAATGATTTGTAAGAATTAATACTCTATGCATTTTACAGTGACCTGTGCATGTTTCTTTGCAGTGCTGTTTGAGTCCTCATGTTTCAACAATTCTATATTCATATTTCTTTATGTAGACTTTTGATACTTTTCTTATATACCACTTTGAGTTTTAGACTAGAAGTTTTATTTTTATTGCATCTTTATTTGTATAATTTACTCACATTTCAAAAGATAAATTAGGAAAATTATTTTCTAACTAGTAAGAACTACTATTCATGAAGTCACGATCAACTATCAAGGACAAAATGAGGGCAGAAAAAAAACCTCCAACTAATCACTATTTTTGCTCTCTTATGACCAATTAAGCTATTCAATTATACAAAGTTCTATGACAAACATGTTTGCCACAGTTTTCTAACTAGAAGTTTACCTCAAAACACACCACTCTCACCAATGTACAAATAACAGAAACAGAAAATACACTGAGATACAGTGAAAGTAATAGAAGTTATAGACAAAAGGGATTTAACAGATATCTACAGATCATTTTAGCCTAAAACAAAAGAGTATACCTTCTTCTCAGTACCTCACGGCACTGTCTCCAAAACTGACTCTATAATCAGACTCAAAAGAAAAGCCTCAACAGATACAAAAAAATTGAAATAAGCCCATGCATTCTCTCAGTATCATGGCTTAAGGCTGGCCTTGAATAACAACAAAAACAATGGAAAGCCCACATACTCATGAAAACTGAACACTCTCTACTCAGTTATAACTTGTTAAGGGAAGAAATAAAGAAGTTAAAGACTGTCTAGAATTTAATAAAAATGAAGGCACAGCATATCCAAACGTATGGGACACAATGAAAGCAGTTCTAAGAGGAAAATTCATATCACTGAGTGCCTTCATAAAGAAATTGGGGAGATCCTACACTAGCAACTTAATAGCACATCTGAAAGCTCTAGAACAAAAAGCAGCAAACACACCCAAGAAGGGTAGGTAGCAGGAAATAATACAACTCAGGGCATGCATCGTCAATGAATTAGAAACAAAGAGAATTATACAAAAAAAAAATCAACAAAATTAAGAGCTAGTTCTTAGAGAACATGAACAAGACAGATAAATCTTTAGCAAAACTAAGTTAGAACACCAAGAAAATATCCGAATTAACAAAATCAGAAATGAAAAGGGAGACATCAATGGGAGGGAACAAGCTTTGTCATTTGGAGGCTTGTTGCCCCAGTAAAGAGGGATTGATGGAGTTGGTGAGCAGGTGGGGAGCACTCTCTTAGAGGCAATAGGGAGGGGGGAATGAGTGGAATGTTTGCAGAAGGGAAACCAGGAAGAGGGGCAACATTTGATATGTAAATAAATATGACAATTCATAAAAGAAAAAAAACCTTGTCAAAGGGAAAAAAAGAAACCCCTTTAAAACACATACACTATACACAGAGGTCTGTAACTTCAGTAGTGGGTATTTAAACTATTTACAGGTAAGTCTTTAGTGAAACAGAACATTCTGTCAGCATCTACCTTCCTTCCACTCTCACAAATAGGAGAGTATAAATAACATAGCATTCCACTCTTCAACTTTCTAGTTGAGGAAAACCCACTGAAGAGCAAGAAGTAGGCTTTCCCAACAGGGTCCACAAATATAAATCAGCATCAAATTCCTTGCAAAGGAAGATTCACCTTTATGTACGTGTCATGTTTCTCCAAGTGGAGGAATACATGTTCTTGTGACACGACAGTCTACTGTGAGCTAATGCTGTATCCAAAATTAAAGCCAATGACATACGAACTATGTGTTGTAGGTTGCCCTGGTTACTGTTTATATTCTGATGTTAATTCTGCTTCCTCAAGAGGGGCTGCCCAGACAATGAGTGCATCACTTACTCAAGTGCTTTCATGTGAACATTCTCACCATTCTAAATGGTCAAATAAAGAATAAAGCCTATGATTGGGCAGTGAAATGGAAAAGTAGGGCTGAAAGTTTTAGAGAGTTGGAGTTAGCGTAAGGGATGCCCGAGAAAAAGGGAGGAGGAAGAAAAAGTATGATGAAGATGGAGTAGAACCATATGGCTTTAGAGAAGCCACAAGTAGCAAGGGATCCCATAGTTAGGGAATAGATTAATGTAGTGGTACATCTGTACAATCTAGGCATACAGTTTATAAATATTATAATTGAGTTGTGGTTTTTGCAGGGACTTATTGGAGTTGGAAATTTACAACAGAGATTATGTACACACAAAAAACACTGTCTTCAACCATTAGAATCTAATCAGATATGTCTTTAAAAACTACTGAAATCCTAAAAGAATGTTGAATGCCAAAGAGAATGCAAAACCCCAGATAGAAATAAATTCCAAGCAATTTTAGTTTCAAAAAACAGGCACATAGCTAATTAAATCTGAACAGAGCACAGGGCAGGGGTCCTCTAATTTAACAGTTCATTTAATACGCTCTTTGAGAAAAGCTAACATGGTCTCAAACCTATACAAAATCTGTACGAAAAGAAGATCTTGTTTTGATCTTGAAAGCAATGAGTAAGAATCCATTTCACTCATCTTAGGAAAACAACCATTTCATTTCAAAGTGTTAAGAGCACTTAGTGGCATTTATCTTCAATTTTTTCTCAGTTCTCACATCTCCTACTGGGAGAAATATGAAACTGTTTTGTTTGACCTCTTTCTAGAGTGGTTTCTGGGATTATTGGATACCAAATGCTTATATTCCAGTTTAGGTGGTAGCTTTGACTCTTTTTGTAATTACTCTCAAAAAAGGCTATTAAAAAAAGTTGTTCAGTAGACAAAGGAGGTCACCTTTAAATAATATACTTCCTTCCACTCTCTATTTAGCCATTTACCATGGGACAACACAGATTTCCTTATACATACTTAACCTTGTCTGAGTTGAGCTAAGCTGCATCTGTAAAATCAGTTATCATATCGAACAGACATAAAATCAAACAGTCGTTTTGATTTATCTCTGCATGACTTGAAATATCTGACTAAAACACAAGGTGTACTTATGCTGAGTGGTCATGTTCCTGTGATATCTCCACTATTCTGTACTCTGCCCATACTACATCTTTATTATCAGTAGTTTCTCTTATTGAAGTATCTTCTTGATGCCATTTGTGCTTCTAAGTTTAGGCAAACTTCAATGAAAACATTGTAGGCATCAATCTCATGAGTGTCTCATCCTTCCATCTTATAAGAAGGCACATCTGTTCATTATATTACTAATATCCATTTCGTCTACATTCTTTATCATTAAGGATATTTACCAGTGATAACAAAAGATCTTAAATTCTCAAAAACATTATTGTTTCCTATGTTTTGCATTTTAAAAATCTAAAGTTTTATAATTAGTCAAGGTTAACACCTTTTACAGTGCTCATTAATTCTGTTACAAAATCCTTACACCTTAAAATTTGGAAGGTCATACTAGAGCAATCTGGAAAATTACATTTGTGTAAAACTTCAAGATTTATGCTAACCATAGGTTAACATTTAATAAATTGCATAGCATATATTTCTATAATTCTTTTCTAAAGTATATGATATCCCAAAGAAGTTGTCTAGGTTTTCAGAACGAGGACTGATTAACATTTAAGTAAGTAGGCTTTAAATTCAACTGGATAGCTAAGGGAGACCAGAAATACACAAATGGTACTAATTACACCAGTAGTGCATCATGGTGTGCAGGCCACTGTGGTTCATGGCCGTTGCAGCTTGGTAGGTCTGTTTAAGTTCTTCTCTCCCTATCATGCTGCAGAATATTTTCTGTCACCATGGAAGTTACATTTCAGGAAGGAGGCTTTCAGGCTTGATCCAGATCATCTGAGTCATGTGTCCAATGGGTGCAGTGACTTTAGTAATAGGGCCTCCAATTAAAAGACTGAGATACACCAAGAGCCACATTGTCAGTCTGTATTATCTTAGGAGTCACTTGGACTATCCTGACTAACTGTTTAAATGGTTTCCTATGTCAAAAATTGGGGATTGATAGATTATATATAAATATGTAATTATATATTGGTATATCATTATATTATATAATACAAGTAAAATATCATATAACATTTTATACAATATCACAATATAATATATTACAATACGTTATTGTATTCTAAATCGTGTCATACCCATGCTATGGCTACCATCACTAACAAAAATCTTCTTTATAGTAAATAAAGACCATCATAGAAAACGACAACTAGACACAATGCAAAGATCAATGGATCATGGGAATCTCAGCACTAAGTAGATGTAGCTACTAACACTCAATATACCACAGCACCTGCATCTGTGACACAGGGGAATAACAGAAGATGAAATAGAAAGCTTCTAAGAGCCAGAATACAAAGACATGCATTATGAAACAGTCTCTTCTAGAAATGGTGTCATAAAGGAGACCAGAACAATAGTTTCTTCATTGTCAGGTTCCTCTTCATTCAGTCAACTGTTGGCAAATCCAAAGACTCCAACTGGCAGAGCTCACACAGTTTGTGTATGTATACACTTACATTTACGCTCTGTTGGTTTAATTTTCCAAGAATATGTATTAGTTGCCTTGGACTTTTGCTTTTGTTTTTGTTGCAATTGCTGTTTTGTCCTTTGTATGGGGAGGTGTTTTGTTTTGTTTTTGCACATGGTATATTTTATATATCATCCATTTTAAACCCTCATATTCTGAGCAACTGAAGCAAGCTTTACTTTCAGGGATTCAAAACCCTCTCCTACTCTCTTCATGCACCAAGATTGAATATGGTTCATATGTACACAAGTAAAACAATATTGACACTCACACAAAAACAAACAAACAAATGAACAAATAAATAAACCTTAAAACAAAATAGTTAACAAATACTTGCTACAGTGTGGTAAACAAGAATTCTTACTCACTACTAGTTAGAATGGAAGCCAGTAGAGCCATTGTGTAAATTCATTAGAGGTATCTCAAAAAACTAAAAATATAACTGTCATATGACCCAGCAAAACCTCTCCAAAACATATATTCAAAGACAGTAGTATCTTATTCAAGTGTAAAAATAAACAAAATAATGATATTCTTAGGAAAAGGATGGATCTGGAAAGCATCATATCAAGTGAGTTATCCAGGCTCATAACAGTACCCCTTGCCTGTTTGTTGTCCATCTTTCTATTTCTCTCTTACTTAGGCAACCAAATCAGAACTTCAAGATTGAAATTGCATATATATTGCCACAGGCCGGCCAGTCTGGGCCTCCTTCAACTCGTGGGGGAAACAGGGTCCTAGTCAGGTTGACAAGGCATTGGCAAAGAAATGACAAACAAAAACAATACAAAGAAGTGTGGTATCTGAGTGTAATTATACAAAGTAAAATCAAGCTTATATAGTATACAGAAGTCACATAGACAGGAGATTGACACATCAAGGTCAGTGAGAACGAGCAGCCAGGTGCAAAGCGGAGGAACAGTGGTGTTCTTCTTCCTGGACTATTTTGGTAGCCCCAAGATAAATTCTCTGGGTCTGCCTGAGGCAAGCAGCAGATGGTCGAATTCTAGCAGTTCTTGGCTGTACCATAGATAATTAGTGACAGAAGCCCTACAACTTCTCTGGTTTATAAAGCAATTCTGCCTTGTGTGGGACTGCTCTGATAATTAGTGCCTAACTGCTATCTCTAACTCTGGAGACACCTTGTCTGATAAGACAGCTTCTTTGTAAAAATTCCAAGCTAATTACAGCTAGGAAATCAATTAGGATTATTGAAACACTGTGGAGGCCAGGAAATATTGTTTAATCTCAGTTTAGCTAATAATGAAATCATTTCTTAGGACACCTTTATGCCTGAATAAAGAAAGCACGCATATCTCTCCACAGGCTTTAGCAGAGACCAATCTGGAACACATCTGAGTTAGGAGATGCCAGCGACTGAATACGCAGGAGGCAAGCTAGCTCCCTTTGAAGCTGTACTTCTTAGGTCCGTGATCAGGTCTTCAAGCCTGACATGCAAACTTTACTGGAGTAGACAAGTGCTGCGTGACTGTATATACATATATATATATTTAGACATAGATAGATGGTATAGATAGATATAGATATAGATATAGATATAGATATAGATATAGATATAAATATAGATATAGATATAGATTCTCTGTTGACCATAGAGTCATTATGTTCCATCTGTCTCTGGGGAAAATCATTTGGATTATCAAGTGACCACATGTTAGGTTTATATCAATCTCCAATGATAATTGCATGGTTACTCAAATATGTAAAATTTGGATAAGGTTGACAAATAAGAGTTGTATGCCTAGAAACAAACCTTCTTGGAGTCTGAGGCAGGAGAATGATGTTTTGATGAACAGACTTGTCAACATAATTAAATAAAGTAGAAAAGGGTTTCAGTAAGGTATAGCAATCAAAGATTTTTATACAGTCAAACAAAAAGGCAAACACTTTGATCAATGGAACTACTGGCTTATTATTTTAAATTCTCTAGTCCTAATGTAAATAACATTTAATTGGTCATGATATTCCTAGCTGCTCAAATCTTTTCATTAAAATGTGGCTTGTGTATGAATAACAATGGCTAGACACTTCTAAGAAATGAAGACTCTTAAACCTAAGGAATCTGTCACAGTTTGGTTTTTAGTACAGATGGTGACTATGTGCAAATCTTTGCCAGTAATCTAAAAGGTTTTGATGATAGAAATATCTCATCAGTATTTCTTTTATATATATATATATATATATATATATATATATATATATATATATATATATATATATGTTTACATATATCTGTATATGGTTTCAGGGCTGACCATTTTGTGTTAGATAATCAATTAAGAGTCTCATGCCTAAGAGAAGCTAATTCTCCCTCTCTCAGAATTCATTAGTTGTCTACAGTTATTTTTTTAGTGATGGGACCCTCTAAGATTTCCCCCATTCTGCATTAATGTTTCTATTGATTTTGCCATTATTCTGGCTTTGTTCATGCTATTCTTGTTAGGAAAGTTTGTTTCACATCTGATTTGTTGGTATTCTGGTTCTTACAATCATTCTGCACCTTCTTCTATGTTACTTGAGGCATAAATATAGATGTTATAGAAGTTTTTAATCCTGACCCAGGGTTTCTATCCCATGTTTGACAATTTAGTTCCTGGATAAAAGACACATACAACCTTCATATTAATAATAAGCCTTAAACAGCACAAGAGCTTGTCACCTCGACCTCATTTTTTTTCTGATTTTAAGAGTGGGACAGGGACATCAAAGTAGTTGTAGTGATGGGACTTGGGATGGACTGAAGGGAAACAAAAGGGGGAGTATGATATAATTATATTTTAGCAAAAATGCATTAAAATTAAGAATAGAATTTTTAAATTATTTTAAATAAAAAACAATGCATAAATTTGGAAGGTAAATGTTGTAAGGGCAGCAGGAAATAGGGGAGGATTTGATCAAATTATTTGAATGCATGATATTTTCAAACAATGAAAATAAATTCTGTGGAATAAAAATAGTCCATGTATTTAAGAGACAGTGGGGGGATGCTTAGAAGAGATTGAGTGAAGAACAGGAAGGAATAAATGAACTAATTTCATTATAACTTTAAAAAATAATTATTATTAAAAAGGGAAAACATTAGTCTACTGGGAAATCACAAGGGTAGCTAATTAAATTCTCATGAGTCTGCTTCCTGAGAATGAGAAATCCTTCAGAGACTATTGTCTTATGTTTTGGTAGCTGAGAGTAAGAGAGTCAGGAAAAAAATTATGAACATAAGAGGGATCACTCAAACAAGCATGAAACTTGAATATATCTGCTACTTTAGGGAAGCTGACCTATGATTAAGAGTTGAACTGAAGCTTATGTTCTGGTCATTATCACTGAAGATTGTCGAATGCTGATACCTGAAATTCCTAATATCAGCATTTGTGATTTTGCAAGTGTCAAGTAAAATTTGGTGGTAAGACTTTCAGAAAGAAAGGTGAGTGTTCATTCAAAACTGTGATTGAAGAGCACAAGTCTAGAAGAATCACTTGCCCAGTCAGGAAAATATTTATCAATACCTGCAGTTCTTCAGTTAGTCACAAACTTTTCTTAAAGTTCATAGAATCTCCAACCACTTTCCCAGTTCCTGAAGGTTCTGTTGGTTACTATGAATTGAGAAATGTTTTCTTGATGCCTTCAATTTAACAACAAAATATTGTTTAGAAACAAAAAAAATGACACTGATTATACTTTTTTAATTGTGTTAAAAAAGAAGAGACTATTTGAGCATTGTAATTTTCGGTTTTATAATGTCTTATATCTGTCAGCTATGAGGACAATACTATATCATGAAGAAGAGTTAACTCAATTCAGAGTTAACGAACAGATGAAAATCACATTAGTTTAACTGCATAAAAATTCTCAACCTGTGTTCTCAGCCAAAGTGGCCATAATGCTGATCATAAACAATGATTAAAAGACACAATAGAAAGCTTTAATGACAATGTTCATTGAGTTCCTCTTCTGCAATGATATCCAAATTACAGCCTCACTTAAATGGCTCTGTTCAAACTCTATGAGAAATGGTAACAGACAGTCCCTCCAATATTTTTAAACTTTGGGTTATGATTACTGGGGACTGAATTTTGCTCTATATGCAAAAATAAGCTTCAAGGTTCTATAATGATTAATAAATATAAAAATACTAGATAGATCATAGCTTTGATGAATATGAAGTGTCCCTCCTTATCTTTTTTGATCACTTTATGGTAAAACTTGATTTTATTGGATATTAGAATGGCTACTCCAGCTTTTTTCTTGAGACCTTTGGCTTGGAAAATTGTTTTCCATCCTTTTATTCTGAGGTAGTGTCTGTCTTTGTCACTTAGGTGGGTTTCCTGTATGCAACAAAATGTTGGATCCTATTTATGTACCCAATCTGATAGTCTATGTCTTTTTATTGGGGAATTGAGTCCATTGATATTAGTAGATATCAAGGAAAGGAACTAACTAGTACCCTCAGAGCTCCCAGAGACTAAAACTCCCACCAAAGTGTACACAAAGAGGGACTCATGGCTTCAGCAGCATATGTATAGCAGCAGATGGCCAAGTCAGTCATCAACGGGAGGAGAAGACCTTGACCCTGTGAAGGTTCTATGCCCCAGTGTAGGGGAATGCCAGGGTCAGTAAATAGGAGGGGATGGGATGGTGAGCAGGGAAAGAGGGGAGGGAACATGGGTTTTTTTAGTTTTTGTTTTTTTATTTTATTTATTTTTTCTTTTTTTTGGAGGGGAACCTGGGAAAGGAGATATTGTAAATAAAGAAAACATCTAATAAAAAAGTAGGAAAAAAGAAATTAATAAATCTGTAAGAGGTAAGCAAAAAAGAAATACTGTTTCAAATAATAAAATATAAAATATATACAGCATCATAATTTTTAATTAGATTGGGAAGCCATCAAAATTGCTTGTCACTCATTTCTCATTCTATTTTTGTTACCTCATTATACAGCATTACTATGAATGTTTGCTTGTCTTCTGAAATTAATTTGTATTTATTTATGTATTGTTAATTTTACATTTATTCATGTTTTTGCCTGCAAGTATGGACATCCCTAGTAAGAGCTTAGAATAGGACTTGAGATACCCTGCAATATAGGAATTGGAAGGTTTGTCACCTGATTAAGACACCAGTCAACAAGCTGACAACATTAGTTCAAGCCACAAGATTAGTGTGATGTTAAAAATGAAGCAACTTGTCCAACTGTCCTCTGATCTCAGTGGAAGCACTATTATATGAACACACACACAAGCATAATTAAGATTTAAAAATGCACATAAAATACAAGTTGAGTCTGTCGAACACACATAGATTATGCGTGACTCTAGGTTGTCAAGAATAAACTTGTCGTGTCCATTTTAGTACAGATATCTTTACAGAAAGTTCCTGTTTTTTTTTTCCTGGATGAAACTTGTGGTATAGACTGTTCATTAACAGTGTGAATATATCTTTAAATTTAGAATAAATTATAAGTTATTTTCCAAAGTAAGGAAACAGTTTCACACTGCACAGAAAATGTGTGAGATGACTGACTCCTCCTTGCCAACAACTTTCACTCTTGCAACTTTCTTAAACCCATTGTAATAGAGGTGTATGAATGCTGCTCTTTTAATTTCAATGTTGGTTAGTGATAATGAGAATTTGGTCTTCTCTATGAACTAGTCACAAATCAACTATGTGTATATAGTAATTTTGTAAGCTGCCTTATCAGTTGGTTTAATTTAAAAAAATATATATATATAATTGCATTTTAGCATATGTGTTTGATCATACCTACAGTTGGTAATTTCATTTTCCTTTGCAAAAAATTCTCAATTTTAACAAATAGTTATGGTTTTGTTTTTCTTTAGTTGTATTGGTTACTATGTTTGTGAATTTTCTTTATAATGAAACAAACCATATTTAGACATCAAGTAATTTGTTTAGTATTTTCTTTCAGTTATTTAAGTCTGAACTTTTGTAGTTAGCCTATATTGTAGATGTTACAAGTTTCTTCAGACTAATTTTGTTGTATTAGTAACAAAATTTAGATTTAAAAAGCTTTATGCTTTTAATAATTCATTTCAAATATATACACACTTAGCAATTTGTTTTGGTAGACACAGTTATTACAATACTTAGTGTTTATTAAAAACATCATGATAAAGAATCTATATTTTATCATTATATGTTTCTTCTTTATATATCATGATAATTCACAAATATTTAAATTAATATTGATAACTTGTTTTAAATTTGGTAGGATATTAGTTACAGACAAACTCATGAATTACTTGTTTTCTTCTTGATTTATAAAAGCTAGATATTTTATGAAGAGGTTAACAATTGTTTATTTTATGCAGTTAGTAAAGACAAAGCTAATGACAACCGAAAACATGTCACTGTTAAATGACTGAGTGTGAGTAAAAAAAAACAGGTACATTGACTTCATGTCTCACCATTTAACCACAACTGATTCTGAAATTCTCAAGACAGAGACCAGGCCTAATTATAGGTTAGTCTATTCAGCCTATTGTATGGATGCTGTTACACGTGTTGTTTAATTTTAATAATATTAAGTATCAAGCATCGTGTCTGGGACATGACACCACTATTGCATTCTGGAACTCACACAAATCTGGTTGTCTACTAGGCTTACACAAGCCTGGCTCAGAAAACAAATCAGTTCTGGGCAGGGGACTTGCTCCTACTGAAGCCCTGTATCCCTCAGTATGAGCTAATGTCTACTGAAAGTGTGTGAGAGCAGCAGATATTGTTGTGAGTTGTGAACTCATTGGTGAACTCTCCAGGCTCCAATGGATAGTCCAGAATCATGCCTATACATATGGCTTGGGTTAAACTTATTTGAAAACCGACAGAACAAATGAGAAACACAAAAATGCATGTATATAAACATACACACACACATATATGTGTGTGTGTATGTATATAAATGCACACACAAATATATACACGTGTGTATATATATAGTTATAGGACTGGAAGGTAAAAATAGTGAAAGCATCTTTTGCATGTACGAAGATAAAAAGGGGGAACTTTAGCAAATAAACAGTGTTTAATAACTTTATGTAAAACATGCCTTTGAAAAATTATATGTAAATGAAATGTCTGTAAAGAAAAGCTCTGATCATGGCTAGGGGATTTTGGGACATTTGAGCCATTGCTTTCAGGAAGAGGTTACTTTCAAATTGTCAGTCAGTTTTACTCATTGACAGTGACTATTACATATTTAGATTTCTAAGATCGAACATAGCCTTCTTTTCTATTTTAATTTAATTTTTTTTCTATTATAGATTTTATTTTATTTATTTTTATTTTTTAATTATTTTTTATTAGATATTTTCTTTATTTACACGTCATAGAAGAGTACTGTGTTTCTACTATTTCCACCTACATTTCTTCCTTCCAAGTCCTCTCCTGACTTAACTGCCTCTCAAATTCATGACAAATGTATATGAATATGTATGTGTGTATATATAATATACATATACACTCAGGCATGAATACATATATAAATGTCCTGCTGAGACAATTTAGTGTTGCTTATATGCATTTGGGGCTGAACAGTAGGATTGGAGAATATATCTGAGAGCTTAACCCTATAGAAAACTGATTCTCCTTATCTTATCAGCCATTAATTGCCTGTAAGTATTGATCAAGGGGTAAAGCCTTGTGAGATTTTACCCTATCCAGTTGGTATGTCTACTTGTGTTGTCATTGTGCTGGTCCTGTTTAGGCAAACACAAGTTGATATTTTATGGGTGTCGCTTCCCTGTCATTATAAAAGATACTCGCTCACAGACAACTTCCTGGTCCTCTGCTTCTTTTAACCTTTGTAGGAATATTTTGTTATGTACCCTGAGCAACAAGTGTAGATGGCATGTTATAAATGCATCATTTGGGGCTTTGAAACTCAGTTATTTGGCTTTTGACCAATTATAACTATCAGTAATGGTCTCCAACTGCTACAAAAAGAAGCTTGTTTGATGAGACTGGAGAGTTAATCCTATCTGCAGATTCAAGAATAGGTATTACTAATATATTTACAAATTATAGTAGTTTAAGAAAGTAACAGTAGTAGATTCTCCTTTAAGGTCTATGATTTCATGAGGCAGAAGTAGTGAGTTAGGTGTATACTACCAGGCCTGCTTTTGAGCAGGCATAAGTCCAATTACATAGTAACTAGTTACCCCCATGGATTTTGTGCCATTTATAGTCTTAAGGACATCTTTTCATACTTTTAATTGCTGTGGATTATAGGGTTTGTAGCTGGGTGAAACTATTGAATACTTTTATCCCTTGATAGATTTCTTATCTCTTTAGGGTCTTATGAGATTTAGTTCTCATAGAGTACATGCAAGTTTCAAATGAAGACATTGCTGAAATTCTCAAAGTGCTCATGGGCAGTATGTTGTATATCATATATTATAAATTACTTTTTAAAAGTAATGTCAATTATATATTAAATTAAGAAATGATATATACATGCATGCCTCTTCAATTAAAATAATAACAAAGTCATCAATATATATTTTTCTCTTTTCTTTGAACAGAGACTTGAACAGAGTGTATGGCAACAGGAAACTATTGCATGTTTTCTGAGTTCATTCTTACTGGGCTCTCAAAGAAGCCAGAACTCCAAATGCCCCTCTTTCTCCTCTTCCTTGGAATCTATGTGGTCACTGTAGTGGGGAATTTGGGTATGATCACACTGATTAGGCTCAGTTCTCACCTGCACACACCCATGTACTATTTCCTCAGTAGTTTGTCCTTTATTGATTTCTGCCATTCCACGGTCATTACCCCAAAAATGTTGGTGAACTTTGTGACAGAGAAGAACATCATTTCCTACACTGGATGCATGACTCAGCTCTATTTCTTTCTAATTTTTGCTATTGCAGAGTGTCATATGTTAGCTGCAATGGCATATGATCGCTATGTTGCTATCTGTAACCCCTTGCTTTACAATGTAACCATGTCCTATCACATTTACATTTCCCTGATATCTGGAGTCTATATTATTGGTGTGGTTTGTGCCTCGGCTCACACAGGTTTGATGATCAGAGTACAGTTTTGTAACCTAGATGTGATCAACCACTATTTCTGTGATCTTCTTCCCCTACTGGAGCTTGCTCACTCTAGTACTTATGTTAATGAATTGTTAATTTTATGCTTTGGTACATTTAACATTGTTGTTCCAACCTTGACTATTCTTACTTCTTATATCTTCATCATTGCCACCATCCTACACATTCATTCTACTGAAGGCAGGTCAAAAGCCTTCAGCACCTGCAGCTCCCACATCTTGGCTGTTGCTGTCTTCTTTGGTTCTGCTTCATTCATGTACTTACAGCCATCATCAGTCAGCTCCATGAATGAAGGGAAAGTGTCCTCTGTGTTTTATACCATTGTTGTGCCCATGGTGAACCCCTTGATCTACAGTCTGAGAAATAAAGATGTCAGTATTGCCCTGAAGAAAATACTAGAAAGAAAATCATTCATGTAAAGTGAAATGAGAATTATTTATTAGCATATAGTCATCAACTGATATATTATTTGAATTTCTATTATTCACTTCAATTCATTTTTAATATTTTAATCATTTATTCAGATATTTTCATTTTATCTCATATCTTTAATCATCCATTCCTATTTCCTCTAAAAAAATTGTCACATTTTCATCATAGAGTCAAAGTTAAAGAAATAATGTGGATGTCATCAACATATTCACCTTATTCTATCAGTCACATCAATCTTCTATCAGTTTGACTGTACAATTGGTTAAAAAATACTTTCTTTCTATTTTTTTGATGTTAAAAATGTATTTCTAAAAGTTGGCTAATCCTGTTTATATATGTGGACAAAAATCATGAAATTTAGAACTATGAATCTTATGATTTTAGTTTGGAAAGTACCTGGAAAAGTCCACATTCTGGCCTGTTCTTCAATGAATCTTAATTATCTTCCATCTTTAGTATATTACTTTAGACTCCTGATTGTCATTTTAAATCTATGTTATAGAAAATTGCATGTGTTGAGCTTGTGACTGATCTAGTATCCCTGATGACTGCAACTACCACATTCAAGCAGAATTTTCTGTTCTTATAACTTCTTTCATGCTTAAATGATATGTTGAATGTTAATGGCATTCTGATCTATTTTACATAAGGATTTGAAAGTTTTCAAGTTGAGTAGATTTTCTCTAGCAAAACAGTTAAAGTGAGACAATGTGTGAGTAACTGATTTCTGAGTTATTAAATCCTGTTCATAAAGAAATTCTTGAAGTAATGCTTAGTTTTTCTTGATGTTCAAGTGTGTGGAAAGCCAGGTGATGGTGGCACATGCCTTTAATCCCAGCACATGGGAGGCAGTGGCAGGCATATTTCTGAGTTCGAGGCCAGCCTGGTCTAAAGAGTAAGTTCCAGGACAACCAGGGCTATACAGAGAAACCCTGTTTTGAAAACAAAACAAAACAAAAATAATTTGACAGTTGGGGAATTAAGCATGATAATAATTATTTATTTTCTCATGAGAATATTTTTAGAATAATGAGAGTCCTTAGAGAATTTTTATTTTTATTTCCTGGCATACAATAGCTGAAGTAAATGTGTGGCTCAGAATTTCAGCATCCTGAGTAACTTTTAGGATGAATCCATTAAAATATCATGAAAATGAACCCATGTCAACCATAGTTAAGATAGTATATAAAAGGAAATACATATTTACCAGTTAATAAAAAGTGCTGAGTGACACTCTTTCAAGAAGAATAACAGCAATCCAAAATGTAGAAGATGAAGTGACAATCATATAGCTTATGATCTGCAAGTAGCCAAGTTTGTCCATCAAAGAAGAGAGTGTTGTATTCAGGAAGAGATTATCAGGATCAATGTGGGTTGACAGTTGAGGTCTTCACAAAAGAAATTAAGGGACTGTTCGCTCTAAATCTGAGAAAGTGAATTATCATCAGTATAAGCCACGAGCAGAGATAAGTAACGTGTTCCATTTTTAAAATAGCAAACTTACCTAATATTTCCTTGTGATTGTTGAACTATGTATCTCCTATCCTTCCAAACATCAAACAGCAGAAGCTGTCTTAAATGTAAGCTGTATAGTAATTATAGTATCTTTAAGTGTATTCCTAGCATCGGTCAGCTTCTGCGTTTTATCTTGCCATTGTCTTTTTCCTTAGCAAGAGCATCCAGAGCTAAAGCAATAGCATGAGATGTAGCACAATAGCTTTATATCAGTGCTTACTAACTTCATAGAAAACAGAAAAAAATGGAGACAATAGCAAGGGCTTGGCAGAGACTACAGCTATGGTAAATGGTCATCACTATGAGGTACATTGCTTCAATCATCAGGCTTCACAGTGACCTCTTGGCTGCTTACCAGCTCAACAGTTCCTAAGCTGAGAAAACACATCAGAGATCTTTTAGGGATGACTGTGTAAAATGTGTTAAGATAATCTAAAATAATATGGTATAATTTATTATATTCAAAGATTTATATTTTCATGGAAATTCACTATTTACCTCTGTTTTCTCTTAGTCTATAAATTTCATTGTATCATTCAAATGCAATTATATCTATAGCTTTTCATATGATAGTACTTAATCTATATGTGTTGTATAGTTATAACCATTTAAAAAACAATCTAGGAATTAATAAATTTGTCCTTATTTAATTCATTTCTACTGTTTCTTTAAATAAAATGTCATTATAACTGATTTGATATTTTATTTTTAATTTTAATATTTAATGAGTTCAAATTTCTAAACCTCACTTTCTGCATCTTGTACATGGTGTGAAAACTTATATTAAAGAATTAAAATGTCAATCATTACTGAGTATAATTTAAGATAACTTGAAAATTTGGAAGAAAATTGATCAATTGCAAGAAACTATCCCATATTCCAGTTTAAAATAGGCTCATATATGACTTGATGTTTCCATAAGTGATAAGATAAACAAATTATTGATAACTATGGATTCATGTTTGGGAAATCAAGTAACTATCATGATTACTCTGCTCAGACTGTGTTTGGGAAACAGAATGTGAGGCTGTGGCTGTGGAACATCTAGTTTTATTTGTGAACAGGTTTTCATTTTAACATTCAGAGTTTTTATTACTGCTATGATCTCTCAGTTGACTGTATGAGGAACAACTGCATAAACTATTGTTTGTATGCAAATGCATTCAACAATGACTATTAAAAATCTATCTTTTTTAACCCCATTATTCATTCAATAATATTACAAAAGACTGCCACATGATACTATGAGATCAATGTTATCTGTCATATATCTTCACTAAATAAATGAAGCAATAGTAATGATATCAAATTTTCATAATTGAGGCAAGAAAAATGCAAGGTATGCAAGTATGCATTTACTGATCCTACTTGCTGATGTAAAACTAAGCAAGACTCAAAGGAGAAAATTACAGAGTATAAGGGAGATCACACTACTATACAAATACTGGGCACCTAACAGTCAATGTTTGCAACATTTTCAGCATCAACATTGTTATTCTCCACCAATGTTAGGATAAAGTGATATTTTCATAAATTATAGAACTAAAACATAAATTGTGGTACATTAAAGACTTAATCATTTTATAAAGGGTTTACTAGCTTTAAAAATGTTATTCATAGAAAGAGATGGTATAAACTAGAAACTAAACTTGACAGACTTATTATTTTTTAAGAATGTGTCTCCTAATTCATGACTGCTTAATCTCATCACATACTAATCCTAAGTAGTTTCTTGATTCCTGGAGATTATTCAAAAGTTATGTATTGAATGGCTGCTGTTAGATATATCCCAAGGAACTGGATTTTTACCTGTTGTTGTATTATATAGTGCTACTTATACTTTGCAGCTACTTTTCATTTGTAGCTTCAAAAATATTGTAATAGAAGAAATAATAGTGAAAGAGAACATTATTATTTGCAATACTAGCTAAAATAAATCTTGGATCATGCTACAGTTAATAAGAGTCTATAGAATAGAAGGTACATCATTACAAGTAAAGTTGTTTGCTTTTACTTTATGAGATTTGACCCAAGATTTGAATGACCAAAACCAGAAATATAAAAATAAAAGTCTAATAGACAATTTTGATAACTTACTCAATAGCTACTATAATGCCATTCCAAAAATTGATATGTATAAGCAATATTAATAAGATGATCAGTAAATTGGGCATAATAAAAGTGTTGGTATTTATGTGATCTGAGATTCATTGAAAACGTTTGGAAGAACACATGAAGCACTGAGCTATAACAAAATTCTCAGAAAAACTTACTAATAGATATTGGAAAGTATGTCCAGTAAATACATTGAATTTAACATAGAGTATTTAAAATGAATAGAAAATATATGATAAAAAATTGAAGCAATAGTTAAAGTTTATACTTGAAGATGTTAGAAAGAAGTTGGAAAATCATCTAAGCAATAATTATTTTTAATTAAAATACTTATTTATTACTAAAACTATAATTAACAGGTTGTTTATTTATTGAAATATTAGTATAATTTCAAAGAAAGAAATTTCATAAATCAGTATCAATAAAATCATTTTATATTCATTCGTAAAACTGATAAACTTGGCTAAAGACCAAAACAGAAGAATACTGGTTTTAGGAATGAATCAAAAGCTAATCAGTGTTTTTTGGATATTAAATAAAATATATAGAAAAATAATGTAGTATATTTATTAACATATAAACTAGTAAGCTGTTTGAAATTCAACTTAAAAGACCTAAAAAGAAAGTCAAAAATTTATTTTGCTTTGCCTTTGTTATAGTCTGCTATGCATTTGACTTTGTTTATGTGATTTAATTATGTGCAAATGTTTATATCTCTGTGACTATATGTGTTTCTCAAGCTTTTTCATTGGCTCATTTTTTTCTTATGTGTTTAGCCCTGGTTTGTTTAATTTATTATATATAATTTTATTTTATCATTTTTATCTACCCAATTTGTACTAATGAGAGAATGAAAGAATGGAGATTTGGGTTAGTGGAAGACAATAATTAAATTTTGTTATATCAAAAAAATTATTTTCAATAAAAGGAAACAAAACTTGAGCATTTACTATGTACTCAATAATTTCAATACAATAGTAAAATAGTATTGAAACAAGAAAATATTCTAAGTCCAGCAGGGTGTATCACTGAACACATCCATAAATATGGAACTGATTTGTTAAATAAGTTCATTAAAAACTCCAACCTCTATATGATTTATTTTGTTGAATTTTTTCCTATTTTTATTATTATATAATATTTCATTAACATATGTATGCACATGCATATACATATCATAACACACTCATCAAGTACCTTAATAAACATTTAAGTTCTTTATTAATTTTGTTACTAGAAATAAAACTTCTTCCCTACTCCCAATTTCTTATTCCCCTTCCTCTTTAGAGAAGAGGGACCCAGCTTCTAGGTGTCTCCCCCAACAACCCTGGACCACCAATCCCCACCCCAACCAGGGACATCAAGTTGCCTCAATATAAGGCACATGCTCTCCCACTTAAGCCAGAGAAGCAGCAGAACTCACGAGAGCAGGATCCACAAGTAGGCAGGCCACAGATACAGGGATCCTCCGCTCCAGTTGTTGGGGAACCCACATGAAGAACAAAATGTTAATCTGCTACATATGTACATGAAGCCTAGCTCTAACCCATATTTTCACTTTGGTTGGCAGTTCAGTCTCTGGTAACCCCCAAGGGTAGAAGTTTCTTGACACTGTTAGTCTTTCTGTGGGATACTGTCCTTTTGGGGTCCCTGTCTGTCCCACAATACCTTCCCCAACTCTTCCATAATATTCCCAGAGCTCATCTAATGTTTGGCAGTAGGATTCTGCATCTTGTGGAGCCTCTTGAAAGACTGTTATGCTGGGCTCCTGTCTGAAAGAATAACTTATCATTGATAGTGTCAGGGATTGGTTTTTACCCACGAGATAGGTCTCAAGT
Organism: Montemys delectorum; assembly: GCA_019843815.1. Lineage (NCBI taxonomy): Eukaryota > Metazoa > Chordata > Mammalia > Rodentia > Muridae > Montemys > Montemys delectorum. The sequence continues at coordinate 2,898 of JADRCD010195833.1, read as the reverse complement.
TGAGTCAGTCATTAGTTATTGGCCATTCCCTCAGTCTCTGTTCTATTTTTTTCCTATATATCTTGTAGGCAGGACACAATGTGGGCCTAAGTTTTTGTGTATGGGATGCTTCTTTATCTCTCCACTGGGAGGGCTGCTGCCTGGCTACAGAAGTGGCCAGTCCTGATCCATTTTCCCCAACACTAGGAGTGTCAATTTGCTTTGTCCCCAAGGACCCCCATGAACTTCCATCCATCCCAGATTAATGGCAATCCTAGAGATTGATATATCCTTCTATTACCCCACCTATTTCCATTCTCTCTCCCGTGTTGTCCCAACATCTGATCCCCACAAGAAAATGCTTCTCTCCCCATAACCTCTCCTACCGAGTTTCCTACTTCTGATCACCTGTGAAATTTATTTTATTTCTCCTTGTGAGAAAGATACAGCCATCTTCCCTTGGCATCTTTGGATGTGCCTTTGGCCCTTCTTTACTAAAATGACAAAACCAATGTCAATGGATTGATAATACATATATATTTTTTTTGTAAAGCTATCACACTTTTAGTTAATTTGAATTACGACCCAGAATCAAACTGTTTCCCTTGCAAATTGCTTTGCAAGTGGTAAGTATTGTTTATAGACTTATGTCATCTACTAAGTTCTTAAAGAGTAGTCATTTATCTTCTTTATGAAGAGTGTGTGTGTGTGTGTGTGTATGTATGTATGTATATACATATATGTATATACATATATACAGAGAGACACAGAGAGAGAGGGGGAGGGAGGGAGAGGGAGGAGGGGAAAGCGGGATGGAGAATAGAGGATAGGAAAGCTCTGAGACCTTGTTTCTTATAACACTAATATTTCATATGGACTGATATTTCACTAATCATTGTATGTTTTTCCCCCTGCTTTTATTCAGAAAAAGATTGACATTTACACAGTCTATGTTGAATAGTTTTATGTCAGTTAACACAAGGTAGAGCCATTTGAGAGGAGGGAACCTGAAACAACACAGATGTCCCTGAACCAATGAATGAATAGAGGAAATGTATATTTTCACAGCAGAGTATTACTCAGCTGTTAAATACAAGGACATTGTGAAATTTTCAGGGAAATGGATGAAAGTAGGGACGATCATCCTGAATGAGGTAATCTAGACTGAGAAAGACAAAAATGGTATGTACTCAATTATAAGTAGATATAAGCCATGAAGTATAAACTTGCTACAATCAATAGACCAGAGATTTCCAGATGGCAAAAAGCAAAATCAGGAATCTTACCAACAGAAACCAAGACTACTTGGCATTATCAAAACCATTACTCCCACCACAGCAAGTCCTGGATACTGCAACACACTAGAAAAGCAAGATTCAGATTTCAAATCATATCTCATGATGCTGATAGAGGATTTTAAGAAGGACATAAGTAACTCCTTAAAGAATTACAGAGTGTGGTCCGCGCTATTTTCCCGCCGGCAGGAATACACGGACACACACACAGGATCCTTCTGCAGCAAACCTTTATTACCATGTGGCGAGGAGAGAGCGAGCCCTGGAGAATGCACTGCTCATATACACCCTGGAGCGGCGTGTTCATCTCTGATTGGCTGTTTGCTCATTACCTCATGAGACGCCTCGGGATAGGCTGTGACTTGGCGTTTTTTTGGCCCTAGCACATGCGCAGATGGGCTGAGACTTAGCGCGCTCTGGCCCTAGGCACATGCGCAGACTACGTGTTAAGGGGAGAAGAAACTGGATGCCAGCGCCATCTTGTAATGGAGGCTGCCGACTTGGGTGTGGTTCTCTACATCTCCCCCTTTTTGTTTTAAATGATAGGTTCTGGCCAATGCCCTGTGTCTTAGGCTAGTTGATGTGCTGTCCATTACCAGCACCAAGAGATCGGTGGGATCCTTTGGATCACTACTCATTGGTGTGCTCCTGGTTTATGGCATCAGCCTAATCCCGTCATAGGGGCCAAAGGCAGCGGGCCTCGAGGACTTATGGCAGTTTGACTCACTCTCCCATGTGCAATGAGATAAAACCCCACGGGGTGCAAGAGCTAAGTCTCGCTGACCATTAGCCTTTGAGTGTTTATTTTGTTCTTAACATGCTGAGCCAAATATCGGGAGAGGCTCCTTGCTCTAGCGCAGCAAGTGCTTGGGCAATTACTACCTTGTGACGTTTTTTGTTGGGCTCTGAGCTTGCAAACCATCCAGAAGAGAAACACTAAGCCAGCACACAAGGCAACACTAAACAGGCCAATCCCCACCCACTCCTTAAAGAAAGGAAAGGCTGAAGAAATCCAAGAGGAGAGTCCTTCAGTCAGTGATAGATCCACTCGTGTCAAGTTGATGGCTACTACTGCCGCTCGCAATGATTCAAGGGTCTCATCAAATCCCTCCGACCAATTCCCTGCAAGATATAAAGATAATTTTCTAGACAAGTTAGCTGCCTGTGTGTAATTATCATACTGCACGCTGGTAATGCACAGGGCACCCAACCTTCTTTCGCACCCCAATTGGGCTAGTGGGAAAAGAATATCCAATCTTTCTTCTATTAAATCAATGCGCTGATTGACCACCATCAGCCCGCCTTTTAATTGGGCACTAGCAGAAGTATGATGGTCGACTGCGTCTGCCACCGTTGCAGATAGTTGATTTAAAACTGTGCCTGTTTGGACTGAGGTAGACATGGCGATCCCAACGGCAGTAGCTGCAACCGTGGTGACAGAGATTGCCGTTATAATGGCTGCGGTTATTCCAAAATCTCTTTTCTGTCTGAATAATGACAGAGTAGATGGGATTTCTACGGGAACGGGAACCCATCTTGGCACTTTAGCAACCATGGCACGCCTTGCCTGTTTGGCGGTCCAACACTGAGACATTATGCAGGAATCATTAGTACAATTTTCAAA
>JADRCD010195832.1:0-10422 GCA_019843815.1 Montemys delectorum | reverse complement strand
AAAAAAAAAAAAAGAATGCTCAGGGCTGAGGCATAGATGGCTAGCGGGTAAGAGGACTTGCTGTTCTTGGTACCCAGGACCTACAAGGTGGCTTAAAACCATCTGTACCTCCAGTTCCAAGAGCTGTGATGCCTTCTAATTTCTGAGTGCACTAGGTGTTCATGTGGTGCCCTCACACACAGGCAGAAACACTCATAAAACAAGCAAACAAAACACATAAAATAAACGCATTTTAAAAAGGAAAACTGAACATCCAACACCAATGTGTACTGGTGATTCACCGAATTGCCTCTTGGGTAAAAGTGTTAGTTTTAGAGGCAGCATCTTCCAGAGTCACCCACAAAAAAACCCTGTAAGATATGGGACAAGTAAAACCCCCCAAATCAGTCAGGTGCACAGGTGGGGATCAGCATCTAGTCTGATCCCTTCCCATGGTGGTGACTTCAGGAGGGCTATCACCCTCTCTGAGCATCTAGGGAACAAACTCTTCTCTTTTTCAGACAAAGCATCCCCTGGCTATATATCCTGGTCTCCCATAGACTCTAGCCAGTTCTCCACCACTGGGCCCGTTTCAGCCAAGCACATTCCCAGGCAAGAGTAACAAGCCCAGTCCTGCCCAGGAAGTACGAGTGCATAGAAAGAGGTGGGTATGTAGGAGCCAGAAAATGTAGCTAGGGGCTTGGGAGTGTGCACAGCAGCAGGTGTGCCCACAGGCGCCTAAGCCTGGCTGGCAGAATTCCTCCTCCTGGCTATGCCAGGTGTTCCAGGCCCCTGCAGAAGATGCTATACCGAAAGAAGTCAGAGCCCTAGGGCTCTCTACTATGTAGTCTTCCAATTCGTCCACACTCCCGGCCCCAACCTCTTGGCTACCCAATGTGGTGCTACATGGTGCCCCATGCTTCACGCCAGTCTGGGGATAAGACTGGCAGGGAAGTCTACATTCCAGGACGTTGAGGCAGTTGCAGCTCAGGGAGGCTGCAAGGGCAAGGGGCATTCCAGGCCAAGGGGGTACTTCGGCAGGACCCCTACTGAGCTCAGAGGTCTGATCCTGGGACCCTGGACACTGAGAGGTTGACACTCTAAGAAGCCCACCCATGGCAGAAAACTGTAGCGGACAAAGCCACCCACTACTTTGGCACACCCACAGGCCCTCCCAGGCAGACGGCACCAACAGTTCTAAAGGCTGATGGGTAGTTGAGAGAACAGGGAAAGCCTTCCCTGCCAAGCCACCAATCAGAGGAGCTAATCCTATAGTAATCATAACTGGGATAAATAATAGTCACCCAAGCCATCCACCTAATTACAACCACAGCTGTTTCATAGAAAGCCAGTCACCCCCTTCCCCTTTGGGCCAAATATTTAACAGTCTAATTAATGATGAATTTGAAGGGTCTAGACAGATTCACTCAACTCTAAGGTGAGAGGGGGCAAGGGCTGTGGCTCTCCAGAGTCCAAACTGGGCAGCAGGTGGGGAGGCAGGGTGGATTCCATCCAAGCAGTGCCACCCAAGAACACTTTGGGTATCTAGGGACCCTCTTCCCTGGCACCCACAGCCTGGATATACTGCCCTGCCCTTCCCCCCTTCACACCCAGGGGGGTGTGGCCATGTTGCTCTGGGCTATAAATAGTGGTGCCAGGCACTGGCGCTGTATTAATAGAGTGGGCAGGAGGGCAGCGGAACAGAGAGCCGACCAGCTCCAGCCCAAATTAACTTACTATTTGTATTCAGGGGCCCCAGGCATTGCTCTCAACTCTGGCACCTACTGCCCTCAGAGACCTGGACAGCCAGTCTATGTTAGGAAGTCCCCACTCTGCTCACTCAGACCCCCACAGAATCCCTGGGCACTCACTCGGGCTATCTAGCCAGAGTCAACAGTCCCTGCCTTGTCCTCTCTGCCCAGAAGGACTCTGGGTCCAGCTGTGTACAGGTGGGTGGAGGAACTGCACATCTGGAGGGGAAACACTGGGCAAAAGGAGCGGGTGGATCCTGTTTGTGAGAGATGCAGAAGGGAAACACCCCACGCAGACTCACACACAGACACTCAGAAACCATACAGGCTCACGGCCATATGGGCAGACATGCTGCACACTCACAGCGACAGTCACTGCCCTGCTGGCCACACAAATAGAACGGACTGGCCAAAGGGAAGCTGGGTGAGGGGTGAATGTGAGAAAGAATCTTAGCTCTTCTCATCAGAGACTCCTTCTGGTGATAGCACAGGCTCCCTTAACCTACGTAGAACCCCTCTACAGGCTCTGGAGGCGGGTCCCCCGGAGCAGACTCCCCAGAGATGGGGAAGATGGGGTTTGCACAGCCATTCAATAACTCAGACCACCACTCACAGACGTTCTGTGCACACAAACCATCAGATTAACAGCCTCAGGCTCCCACTGGGGGGCGAGGACCCCATTCCTCTTATTGCGCCCACCCGTCCCAGAACGCCCCTCCCAGCAGGAGCGTCTACACCCGGTTGCCTGGAGCTGTGGCTGACCTGGAGGAGGACTCACCGCTGAACCCGGACCTCCGGACTGTTCGCTCCTAACCAGCCCGGGCCCTGCAGGTCGCCCGCCCGCCCTGGGCCTTTGAGGGGGCGGGCCGACCTCCCGCGCCGCCGGCTCCAGGCGCGGTGCGAGCAGCCAGGAGCGAGCAGCCGCCAATGCCCTGGGAGGGGCGGGCCGGCCACCAGTGGCGGGGGAAGGGAGCCAGAGAGGGAGGGACAAAGGCGAGGAGGAGGGGAAGAGGAAGTGATGGAGGAGAGGAGTGTGGAGCTGGATGGAGAGGGCGGGGTGGGAGGGAGGATGCCACCAGGCGGCGGGATGAAGAACCCGCGCTCCGGGCTGGATAGTGGGGCTGGCAGGAGAGGTTCCCAGGGAGATGACGTTAAAAGTTAAGGTGAGAGAGGTAAACAGAAGATGGAGAGCCAGAGGTCGGAGTGATACCAGGTTCTGTCTCACCTAAAGCTCTCTAGACTAGGAAGCCAATGACTTTAGCTGGTGGCTGGGGGCCAGTGACACCTTGGGGCAGTCACACCTTCTGGCCTGGTGGCCTTGGATTCCTATCCACTAAATGAGGGAGATGGCTTCAGTGACAGCAGAGGACATTCTATGACTCCATACATGATGGAGAAAAAGTGGGTTACCATGAGATCCAGCTAGGGTCACTAGGTTCAGCAATGATCCTCAGTCCAACACTGTGACAAGGTCACCCTGGGCTGAGAGCTCAGGCCAAGGCAGTGTTCTGTGCAATGCAAGCAACACCAATCTCAGCTCCTGTCACCACCCTAACTGCCCTTTTCTTCTGGCCTCCACCCGGCATTGACCTAAGCTCTGTCAATGCGCTGTTCCTCCAGAGCCAGTCCTCAGATCCGCCCTCTTTTCTCTTAGCCACAATTTCCAGTTGTGGTAGCTGCAGCAAAGAGCTGTCCCCTATTAAGACCCTTTCTAGAGCTGGAAAGACGGCTAGGTAATTGAGGGGGTCCAGAGGACCTGGGTTCAATTCTCAGTACCCACATGGTCCTTTACTGTCTGTAACTCCAGTTCCAGGGGAATTCACCTTCCTCTTCTGGGCAGTGTGAACATTAGGCACACAAGTGGTGTACAGACATAATTGTAGGCAAAATACCCCTACACATTATATACATACATACACATACAGAGAGACATATAAATGCACGCACACACACACACACACATATATGTATGTGTGTGTATATATAAAAATAAACTTAAAGACCCTTGCTATTGGGAGCCTCCAAGGTCAAGTAAACATTGTCAACCCGTCAACCAGACTGGAACATTCTAGCTGGGGCCACAGAGAATTGCTTTTAACCTAGGGATCTGGCCCTGGACACCAGACCTCACGTATACACCACACACACTCTCAGACACACTGTGTTCCCAGCAGCCCCGGGGGAACAGTCTGACTGTCATCTCCAATACAAAGCAACACTGCCCAGTCACAATGACACCACCTCAGCCAGGCGCACACTGATCCAGACAAGCCCCCACATTTATACACGCTCTATCACACACAGTTATTGTCACATTTTTCAAGTCCCCAGTCTTCAGCCCCCTCCTACTTATACACGTATTTGAACAGAGCTACTCTTCCAAGCAGCCCCTGGGGGGAGACTCTGAAATAAAAAGCCAGCTTCCTTAGAGAAATACGAAGGGATTTTTCCATTCTTGCCTGAATAGGTCACTGCTTCGCCCACTCATTGGTTACTATACATGCCCAAGTGCAAACAAACACAAACACTCACATGTACACAGGAAACTAGTTTCCCTTCTAAAGAAAAGAGGAAGACCCATATAGGGTCAAGCATAAAATGAGGGGAGGCGTTAAAAAACAAAGGCTCCCCAGGAAGAGTGATTCACCAGTCTGGAAACTGTAATGGCTAGCTGGACTGACCCAAGCAGACAGGGAGAATGCTGCCAGTGAGGAAACGTGCAGGAGGCAGACACAAGGAAGCTGGAGCTCCCGGCCTTCACTCTTGCTCTCCTTCCCTGAGTTTCCCTAGTAAAGATCGTTATCAGTCCTAACAGAGAAAGCCTCGAGGCTTCCTGTCCAGTTCACAGAAGAAATAACATAGCCGGAAGGGAGAGGGAAAAAGCCTGGTGTTCTGGATCTTGGGGTGGCGGCTGGCACTCCAGGGACCCTGGCTATACCGCAGCCCCTTCCCACCAATGAAGGCTTCAGCAGTGAAGGGCACTTAGGCAGCAGCCCGTGGTAGGAGCTGATGGGGGACCTCCTGTCTAGACAGCCCAGACCCTGAGCTGTGGGGCTCTCTGGAGTCTCTCTTCCCTAGTCCCCTTCCAGATCTTTCATGTGGTTTGGTGCTGCGGTCCCAGGGTGGAGCAGCCTAGACCCCAGATTGAGATGCAGCCGCCTCGTTTCCTTGGTCCCTTTCCCAGCTCCACCCTTTGCTCTGTAGAGAAGAGGGCAGCTTGGGATGTGCCAAGATGCCTGGGGACTGGGGTGGCACCCTCACATGTTCATTTCTCTAGGCTAAAGGTTGGCATCTGTATTCTGGCCTCCTCTCCCTCCCCAGGCCCAAGCATACTCCTAACAAGAGCCCGTCACTGCCATCTCTATTTGCCATGATGAGTGTCATTTCAAGTTGCCTATGGCTGGGCCCAGGGCCCAGAATGATGCTTCTGAGGCCTGGCCCAGCCAAAGAAGGCTCCTTATTATTCCCAAGATATCTCTTTACCTCTCAAAGAGGATTCCCAATATAGGGTCAGAGTAGACAATAAGACAAGCAAAAAAGTGTGTGTGTGTGTGCGTGCGCGCTGCACCTAGGGCCTGTGTTGCTTTACCACTGAGCTGTGATCCTTTTGTATACATGGTGTCCCACAGAGTTCTCATGTACACATGGGAATACATACATAGACATTGTGATGCCATCGGTTCTGTGTTCACCCGCCACCCATTTGACTACACAGGTCTGTAAACACAAGGAAAGGCACAAATAAACACCCAAACATACAAGCCCAGAGTCACAAACATATCCGGAGAGACATAAACACAGTCCAGTCACACAGACACACAGAGATAGCACATCACCCCCGCACCTCCCAGTATCCAAGGAAACGCACTCCCAAGAATGTCCGGACTGGGGCCAGGCAGGGCTGGGCTTGGTGCCTTGCTCCAGAGATGAGACAAGGAAACTCTTAGCTCCTAGAACCCAAGGGGGGGGTGGTGGGGGCTAGGAAGAACACCCATCCTTTTGTGCCTCCGCCTACCCTGCCAAGCTTCTGAAACAGGCGAGCCTAGACAAGAAGGCTGGGGGTGGGGGTGGGGGTGGGATGGCAAAGGGAGTTTGGGGTCAGAAGAATGTAGGAGGGTACATACTTGGCAAGATAGGCTTCTGGATCTGGAAAATGGGGTCACTAAGGCCACAGGAAATGTGTAAGTATTCTGCCATGGCTTCAGACCCTCCCTCTTCTCAAGAGCTACAGGATGCCCTAGGAAACTGGACCACAGCACTGATGCTTCAAGGCCGTTCACTATTCATAGAGGGCACAGTGCTCTTACCCCAAGGAGATGATGGGATTGGAGGATATGAGGTAGGTAGGGGCTGGGAGGTCTTGGAATTTGCCCAGTCTCTTCCTTTTGCTGTCCTGTGACTCACTGAACCCTGGAGCATAGGCTCTCTCTGACCCTGAACAGGGTTGCCAGGGACAGCATCCTAGCCAAAGCCCCAGTTTGTGGGGACTCCTCTCATCCAGAGTCAGAGACCCCGAGCCCCAGGAGAGGGTGAGTCTGCCCTTACCTGCTATAGGACCTACCTCCCTGAAACATAGTATCCATGCTCTGCAACACCCCCAGGAGCAGAAGGGAGGGAGGAGTGGTTCCTATGCTAGAGGTGAGGGAATGTCACGCAAGATCCCCCCTCCCAAGGAGCTCAAGAGACAGTGGGGTGAGTGAGATTTCCCCTGCAGTCCAGCTAGGGGGCTTGTGGTGAGAGCCAGGCTCAACCCTCTCTCCTATGTGAACTTGACTCATAGAGTCACATCTGGCAGGATCCTCTCTTTTCCGTCTGTTAATAAAAAGATCCACAAACTAAGGATGCTGAGTGCCTGTTTCCAAGGTAAATACATTGGGCCTATTCAAAGTACCACTGCCAGCCCTTACCTGCCTGGTAACCATGGTAATTAGGGGACTTTACCCACCTGGGCCTTCCTTACCCAACAGAGCAGCTTGGTACCTTAGGAAACAGAGGGGTAGCTAAAGCCATGACCCTAAGCTATATGCCCCAGGAACAGGCATGCCTTCATGGGACTTCATCTTCTAAGGCAACTCAATAGACTCCCTGCTGACACCACAGCCATACTATATCCAGGACCCTCTGATAGCAGGAAAACCTCTTCTCTCTCTGTGATTGTGAAGAAAGAGTGTGTGTGTGGAGGGGGTCTGGGTGCTGGGGATGGAGGTGGGGTGGCATTTTAAGATGTTCTGGCCAGGCAGTGGTGAAGCACGCCTTTAATCCCAGCACTTGGGAGGCAAGGCAGGAAGATTTCTGAGTTTGAGGCCAGCCTGGTCTACAGAGTGAGTTCCAGGACAGCCTGGGTAATACAGAGAACCTGTCTCGAAAAAACAAAAAAACAAAAACAAAAACAAACAAAGATGTTCTGATGCCTACACCAAACCTGAGGAGAGCCAACTATCCAACTGACATGGGAACCACCACGGCAGGCCTCCCCTCCCGAACTAACACGCACGAGCTATGAAACAGACATATAGACAGGCGGACACACACACACCTTATGGTGTGGAGGTACCAAACCTTACCCTGAGTGAGCCGGGTAGGCTGCCGAACAGGGAGCCCATCAATAGTGCAAGCATTGCCACAAGGGTACAGGGTGAGAGTGCCCCGCAGATTCTCGATGTAGCAGTGTTCTGGAGCCAGGCCTGGGCCCTGCAGTGAGATGTCCCTGGCTGCAGAACCAATCACTGTCCTCCCTGGAGACAAGAAACAAACTGAGTCAGAAGGATCATCCAGGCTAAGAAGGTAAGAAGATGGCAAGGGGGCCACGGTGGGAGTACAGGTCTATCTCTTACTTATGCTGAGACCCTGCCCAGTTCTGGCTACCCCCTGAAGGTCAGTAGAGGGCAGAAACTCCTCTCAAGCAAGCAGCAAAAACTCTTGTGTCTGAGTGGGATCCAGAGAGGCCACAGAATTCAAGACACCTTGGCAGCAGAGAGGGGGACCTCCCTTTGTTCCCCTAACTCTCTTCCTTCTTAGCCCCCTATCTTCTTAGAAAGGCCCCCCTTGTCTCTCCTACCCCCTCCCTTCCTCTCTCCAGTCCTCTCTCTCTTTCCAGCGCAGCCTCTCCCCTCCATCCCTCCCTGGTAGAGCCCCTGGGACTGGCATTTGGAGAATGTGGGGAATGCAGTGTCACCCAGGCAACAGGTGCAGCCAGGAAGGGAGAAGGGCAGGCAAAGCCATGCCAGGGCCTCCGGTTAGGATATACATCCATCTTTTCATGTTCCACACAGTTCAGTCTCCATGCCAGCCATCATCCTAGAGCAATGACGGAGGTTGGGGTTCACTCTTGATCCCACAGACTGCTAAGAGCAGTGTGTTTCTTCTTTTCCTCTGCTGGCTCCCTTGATTCTAAACTCATATTTATTTATTTACTCTAAACTGATCTTTAGTTAGTTCATCTGCCAAAAATGTCAAGCAGTCAGGAGAAGCGGGCACGAGGCAAGCGTTGCCTGCCTAAGGCAAAAGGGCCTCCCACAGGCCCAGCCTCCAGGGCAGGAATGCATGCTGTGATGCAGAGGGCAGAAGCCTTGTCCTGCCAGCCCCATAGCTCACCTTCCGCCAGCGGCAAGAGAGTGATGGCTGTGCTGAGTCTCCCGCTGCCCAGGCTCACCAGATGAGGTTTGTCTGTCTGCACTTTCAGTCCTTGACCCGTCTCAATCAGATCCAACGGCCCTTTCTGCAGGTAATGTGGATGGGAAGTGAGATGTATGGACTCCAGGCCAGCACCCTACTCCCTGTGGCACCAAACACTCCCTGTAGCCCTTGGCCCTCTCCAAAGGCTCTGAGGGTCTGAAAGGCTTAGCATAAACATCTTATGCAGAGCATCACTGCACTAAATTCTAATTACACCTGAATCTGGGCCCCAAGCTCATCACACTGGAGTTATCTCTGGGCTGGGCTCAAATGTCTCTTTTATTTATTAAAACAGAACCAAGGAGGGAGTGCCATACCTAGTAGGAGGAGGGCCAGTCTAGCTCCTGGCAAGCTTGTAATGGCTACCCACGCAGCCGTGCTTCCTCCTCCTAAACTGAACTACAAGGGTGAATGAAGGCATGAACCAGGAGAGTGATCCTGCTGGAGCGTCTATAAACTGATTTCAGACTTTCACAGAGGAGTTTCGGGCTGAACCAATTAACCTGACTCAGTCTATGACTGAGCTGGTAATAGGCTTGTGACTAGGGACGGGCAACTGGCAAAATGCTGTTGCTCTCATCCTTGGACTTGGACAACTGATGAGTAAAAGAGCTAAACCCAAGGCGGGAGAGATGACTCAGTGGTCTGAGAGAATGTACTGCTCTTGCGGAGGACCCAGGTTCAATTCCCAGCACCCACATCAAAAGGCTACAATTCCTTCTAATTCCAACTCCAGGGTTATCTGACTCTGGCATCTTTGGGTACCTGCACTTCCCATACACATAAGCCCAGAGATTAATATAACTTAAAATAGAAATAAAACTCAAGAAGGGAAAGATCTGAACTACCCTCACCAGGAGCTCCCAGTCCAACTCACCTGCACTACAGCCTGGGTCTTGTACCCTGGGCCTAGCTGGTTCCTATTGAGAGTATCCATGGTACAGGGGTGCCAGAGCTCCTGGGAACACAATAAAAAGCAGGTAAGTGGGAAGGCCAGGGATGAAGGAGAGATGTAAGCCCTTTGGCGGGCGTTCTCAGGGCAAGCAAAGCCGCTGCCAGCCACAACTATCTCCAGGACACACAAGATGAAGAAAAGGCGGAGAGAAGCTAAGGAGCTTGAGGGAGGGAGAGCAGAAGTGACATTTCCATCCTCCGTTTCCACTTAGTTTCCAGCTACACGTGGACATCATGCCTTTCCAGTCCTGATCCTTGCCCCCATAAAGGCAGGTCCCAGAACTCAGCAAAAGATTATCTGTCCCCTGTCCCCCTCTCCCTCCCCACACCCCTAAACATCTGGAGCCTTAAATGGAGAAGGCGGGGCCTACCAAGAGAAGAAGGAAGCCACTCTAAGGACAAGGATACCCAGGGATCAGCTAGGTGGGTGCAAGGGCTGATGTAACTACAACCCCTCCCCCAACTTTTCCTTTTTCCTCCTCTCCCTTTGTTTCTTTTCCCAAGGGTCTCAATAGGATGTTTTCTTAAAGGAGACCAGAGAGGGGAAACCCAGCCATTCCTGTCATGCCTGTATGTCTCAGCTCCTGTAACCTTTTCCTTGAAAGCTACCTCACCTAATATAATGGGCTGTAAAACTTTAGTGCCTTTGCGTATGGGACTCTGAGGCTCTTCAGTGGCTTGGTGCTGGAGGAACCAGAAGTAGATTCCTGAGCCCAAACTTGAATCTCCCGCCTATCTAATATACCTCAATAAATCTGTTAGTTACATTTTTAAAGTGTATGAAGACCAAGCAGTATACTAGGTGACACATCCCACGGGGTACAACTCGCTCTGGATATAGCAGCTAATACAAGCCCTATGATCCTGCCGTCTAAGCCACTGACCAGCCCTCGTTCTTAGGCTGTGTTTTGGTGTCTGACCTTTGCATAGGAACATGCTACCAACTCATCAGGGTCCCTTCCCACTTTCTCTGCCAGCTGTCACACGAGTGACTCTCAAAGGAAGTAGGGTGAGAGCCCGGATTCCAAGGACTGTCCCCTCCCGACCTCCAGGCCCTCAGCCA